>MU672584.1:122630-185875 GCA_026770625.1 Nicotiana glauca | reverse complement strand
CATGTTTTTCATGTGCAGATCCAGGTACTTCTGGTCGGACATTCTATCAGTGATCCAGGTGCTATATTCGGAGACTTGAGGTATATTCTGCCGTGTTCGCAGACCGAAGAGTCTCCTTCTACTCTATCTTGTAGCTAGCAGTTCGATTTCATGTATTCAGTTATTGTAGACATTTCCGGATATTAGAGCCATAACTTATGTTTCTCTTAGCCTGTGTTGCCCGTGGGTTTCCGGGTCTTTGGGAGAGTTTTAAAATGCTTAGTGTCAAAGTGTATGTGCCAAACGACAATTATATACATTATTACGTTATTCAGTTTTGATTTCAAATTCCGCAAATTGTTATTACTTTCGCAACGTGTTAGGCTTACCTGGTCGTGAAGACTGGGTGCCGTCATGACGTGTTCACAATTGGTGAACTAGGGTCGTGACAGAGCAACAACCCTCTTTCTCTTTGCAAATCCCTAAAGCGGAATTAGAATTTGCAGGTTCAACATAAAAAATGAATGCAGAGAAGAGAACAATATTAATCAATGACACTTTGAAACAAGACCAAGTTGAGAAATCTTCGAAAGAATAAAAAATTCTCGTTGCGGAAAAGAGAAAAAACCTATGGCTGAAGCTTCATGTGGCAAGGAAAAGGAGGACGATGCAATTAATAGCTTGGATACAGGCCACGAAAAGGTAATTTTTGATGCCTCAATAAGTATTTGAGTCCTTATACATTGATTATTAACTTCTCCAATGGTTTTTTGTTGTTATATATTATTGTATATATGTCACGACCCAAAATCAACTAAGGGTCGCGATGGCGCCGGACACTGCTGTCAGGAAAGCAAACCAAATTACTTAATCAAATTCTCATTTTAATACTTTTGAAATTTAGGATTTTCCTTTAAAATTGAGTAATTTAAAAGATAATTGTATCAATCAAATTTAAATGATAAGCAGTTATTATAAAATAGTTCCAAAACTATCCCAAAACAGGTAACACCTTCTCAAATAATAATAGAATTCCAAGATTTACTTTTCGTTATCTTTATTAGTTTATAGCGGCCATAAAAAGGCAATATCAACTTCAATAAGTTCAAAGCAGCAATACAAGCATGCGCATATTATGCCGAGGTGATGGCCCGATCCAACAGAAATAAATTGTGCACTTGCCGAGGGTCGACGGCGCGCCTATAGATGCATCTATTTAATCTGCTGAGGCATTCGGCCTATTCCATAAATAAACACACGGACAGTCAATCAAGATTCCATACGGAGTAATTATCCAATGAAAAGAAATCCTCTTTAACCATTTAAAAAAATGAAATTTTATTTGTTTAGAAATTCGTTTACAAATGCGATGTGATTTAAGCAATTCAAGATATCAATAAGTTCGTAAATAATCCAAGTATAGCATGCTTTTGGGTCCTAACTACCCAGAAAATAGCATAATAGTAGCTACGCACGGACTCTCGTCACCTCGTGCGTACGTAGCCCTCACAAATAGGAGCACATAATCAATTATTTTACATATGGGGACAATTCCCTCTTTCAAGGTTAGAAAGGAGACTCACCTCGCTCCAAATGGTCCATAACCGGCATTTGACGCCCTTCCGAAGACTCGAATCGATACAAAAACCTCCAAAACTAGCCAATAATTATGCAAATCCATTAATATATGCTAAGGCACCCATTATAATCCAATTTATAACAATACCTAACCCTGATCGAAAAGTTGACAAAAATGCCCTGGGGCCCACGTGCCCGGATTCCGAAATTTTTCAAAGATAAAGTTTACCCATAGCCTCATGAACTCAAATATATGATTTTCTCCTAATTCCATACCCCAAATCGTGGTTAAATTCCCTGAACAATAATTTCCTAGGTCTTCCCTCAAACCCCAAGTTTTCTACCAATTTTCATGCTCAAATCCATGCATAATTGATGTATTTAACTCAAAAAAGTTGAGGATAACTTACCTTGACGTTGATGACGAAAATCCCCTCTTGAAGCTCTCCAAAATCGCCCATCCCAAGTGAAAATGGGTGAAATGAACCCAAATCCCGATTTTTAAACATTCTGCCCAGCCTAAGTCCGCCCTTCTTCGCGGTTGTGGCATGTCTCTCGCGTTCGCGAAGGCCAGTTACCCAGCCCCTTCGCGTGCGCGTACCAGGCCTCGCGCTAATGTAAGCGAATGAACCCAGGCCCAAAAACTCCTTCTACGCATTCATGACCCACTAACCGCATTCGCGAAATGCTAGCTGCCCATACCCATCGCGTTTGCGTTACCCTCTACGCGTTCGCGTACACCAAATGGCCTTGGGCCCAGCTCTCCCGTGCCTTCTTCACGTTCGCGTAGCCTTTGCTGCATTCGCGAAGGCTAAACTTAGAACCCCAATCTATTCCTCTTCTCTTTCATGAGACTCCCTTCGCGTTCGCGAAGAAGGAAACCAGATACCAGCAACCGCTTTTTACCAGAATTCGACCCGTTAACTACCCGAAATCCACCCGAGGCCCCCGAGACCCCAACCAATCATACCAACCAGTCCAAAAACACATTAAGGACTTGCTCGAGGCCTCAAATCACATCAAACAACGCTAAATTCATGAATTGACCTCCAATCCAAGCTTAATGAACTTTAGAATTTCAAACTTCTATTTCGATGTTTAAACCTATCAAATCACGTCCGATTGACTTCAAATTTTGCACGCAAGTCATATTCGATATCATGGACCTACTCCAACTTCCAGAATTAGATTCCGACCCCGATATCAAAAAGTCCACTTCCGGTCAAACTTCTCAATAACCTTCAAGTTTCTATCTTTAGCCAAATGGCTCCAAAATGACCTACGGACCTCCAAATTCACTTTCGATCGCGCTCCCAACTCCAGAATCACCATACGGAGCTATTCACAGAACCGTAATCCCAAATGGACATTGATAACATTGAAATTCACTTCAAGCATAACTTATGAAATTTCCTCCAAAATGCTAACTTCCACACTAGGCGCCAAAATGCTCCCGGGTCATTCAAGACCCGATCCGAGCATACGCCCAAGTCTGAAATCATCATACAAACCTGTTGGAACCTTTATATCCAAATTCTGAGGTTGTTAACTCAAAAATCCAATCCTAGTCAATTCTTCCAACTTTAAGCTTCCGAAATGAGAATTTTCTTTCTAAATTAACTCCGAACTTCCAGAAATTCAATTCCGTCCACACGCACAAGTCATAACACTTGGAATGAAGCTGCACATGGCCTCAGACAGTCAATTAAGATTCCACACGGAGTAATTATCCAATGAAAACAAATCCTCTTCAACCATTTAAGAAAATGAAGTTTTATCTGTTTAGAAATTCGTTTACTAATTCGATGTGATTTAAGTAATTCAAGCAATCAATAAGTTCATAAATAATCCAAGTATAGCATGCTTTTGGGTCCTAACTACCCGAACAAAAGCATAATAGTAGCTATGCACGGACTCTCGTCACCTCGTGCATACGTATCCCCCAAAAATAGGAGCACATAATCAATTATTTCACCTATGTGGACAATTCCCACTTTCAAGGTTAGAAAGGAGACTCACCTTGCTCCGAATGGTCCATAACCGGTATTCCACGCCCTTTGAAGACTCGAATCGATGCACAATTCTCCAAAACTAACCAATAATTATGCAAATCTATTAATATATGCTAAGGTACCCATTATAATCCAATTTATAACAATTCCTAACCCGATCAAAAAGTTGACAAAAATGGCCTGGGGACCACGTGCCCGGATTACGAAATTTTTTGAAGATAAAGTTTACCCATAGCCTCATGAACTCAAAGATATGATTTTCTCCTAATTCCATACCCGAAATAGTGGTTAAATTCAATGAAGAATAATTTCCTAGGTCTTCCCTCAAACCCCAAGTTTTCTACCAATTTTTATGCTCAAATCCATACATAATTGAAGTATTTAACTCAAAATAGGTGGGGATAACTTAACTTGATGTTTATGACAAAAATCCCCTCTTGAAGCTCTCCAAAATCGTCAATGCCAAGTGAAAAATGGGTGAAATGAACCCAAATCCCGATTTTTAAACATTCTGCCCAGCCCAGGTCCACCCTTCTTCGCATTCGCGGCTTGTCTCTCGCGTTCGCGAAGGCCTATTACCTAGCCCCTTAGCGTGCGTATACCGGGCCTCGCGTTCACGCAGGCAAATTTCCCCAAGCCCAAAAAACTCCTTCTACGCATTTGCAACCCGCTGACCGCGTTCGCGAAGGCCAGCTGCCCAGACCCATCGCGTTCGCGTTACCCTCTGCGCGTTCGCGTAGACCAAATGGCCTTGGTCCTAGCTCTCCCTTACCTTCTTCGTGTTCGCGTAGCCTTTGCCGCATTCGCGAAGGCTAAACTCAGCACCCCAATCTATTCCTCTTCGCGTTCGTGAAGAAGGAAATCAGATACCAGCAACCAGAAGCAGCTTTTTACCTAAATTCGACCCGTTAACCACCCGAGGCCCCCAAGACCCACAATAATCATACCAGCCAGTCGCAAAACACATTAAGGACTTGCTCGAGGCTTCAAATCACATCAAACAATGCTAAAATCATGAATCGACCTCCAATCCAAGCTTAATGAACTTTAGAATTTCAAACTTCTACTTTCGATGTTTAAACCTATCAAATCACACCTGATTGACTTCAAATTTTGCACGCAAGTCATATTCGACATCACAGACTTACTCCATTTTCCGGATTTAGATTCCGACCCCGATATCAAAAAGTCCACTTCTGGTCAAACTTCTCAAATACCTTCAAATTTCTATCTTTAGCCAAATGGCTCCAAAATGACCTACGGACCTCCGAATTCACTTCCGATCGCGCTCCCAACTCCAAAATCACCATACGGGGCTATTCACAGACTCGGAATCCCAAACGCACATCGATAACACTGAAATGCACTTCAAGCCATACTTATGAAATTTCCTCCAAAATGCTATCTTCCACAATAGGCGCTAAAATGCTCCCGGGTCATTCAAGACCCCATTTGGGCATACGCCCAAGTCTGAAATCATCATACGAACCTGCTAGAACCTTCATATCCCAATTCCGAGGTCTTTTACTCAAAATCCAATCCTAGTCAATTCTTCCAACTTTAAGCTTCCGAAATGAGAATTTTCTTTCTAAATCGACTCCGAAATTCCCAAAGTTCAATTTCGACGACACGCACAAGTCATAACATTTGGAATGAAGCTGCTCATGGCCTCAGACAGTCAATCAAGATTCCACACGGAGTAATTATCCAATGAAAACAAATCCTCTATAACCATTTAAGAAAATGAAGTTTTATCTATTTAGAAATTCATTTACTAATTCGATGTGATTTAAGCAATTCAAGCTATCAATAAGTTCGTAAATAATGCAAGTATAGTATGCTTTTGGGTCCTAACTACCGGATAATAGCATAATAGTAGCTACGCACAGACTCTCGTCAGCTCGTGCGTACGTAGCCCCCACAAATAGGAGCACATAATCAATTATTTCACATACGGGGACAATTCCCTCTTTCAAGGTTAGAAAGGAGACTCACCTCGCTCCGAACGCTCTATAACCGGCATTCCACGCCCTTCTGAAGAAATCGAATCGATGCACAACGCTCTAAAACTAGTCAATAATTATGAAAATCCATTAATATAAGCTAATGTACCCATTATAATCCAATTTATAACAATTCGTAACCCCGATCAAAAAGTTGAAAAAAATGACCTCGGGACCACGTGCCTGGATTCCAAAATTTTTTGAAGATAAAGTTTACCCATAGCCTCATGAACTCAAATATATGATTTTCTCCTAATTCCATACCCCAAATCGTGGTTAAATTCCATGAACAATAATTTCCTAGGTCTTTCCTCAAACCCCAAGTTTTCTACCAATTTTCATGCTCAAATCCATGCATAATTGATGTATTTAACTCAAAATAGGTGGGGATAACTTACCTTGACATTGATGACGAAAATCCCCTCTTGAAGCTCTCCAAAATCGTCCATGCCAAGTGAAAAATCGGTGAAATGAACCCAAATCCCGATTTTAAACATTCTGCCCAGCCCAGGTCTGCCCTTCTTCTCATTCGCGGCATGTCTCTCGCGTTCGCGAAGGCCAGTTACCCAACCCCTTCGCGTGCGCGTACCAGGCCTCGCGTTCGCGTAGGCTAATGAACCCAGGCCAAGAAAACTCCTTCTACGCGTTCGCAACCCGCTGACTGCATTCGCGAAGGCCAGCTGCCCATACCCATTGCGTTCGCGTTGACCAAATGGCCTTGGGCCCAGCTCTCCCAGACCTTCTTCGCATTTGCATAGCCTTTGCTGCATTCGCGAAGGCTAAACTCAGCACCCTCTATATATTCCTCTTCGCGTTCGTGAGCGTTCGCGAAGAAGGAAACCAGATACTAGCAATCAACAACAGCTTTTTACCAAATTCGACCCGTTAACCACCCAAAATCCACACAAGGCCCCCGAGACCCCAACCAATCATACCAACCAGTCCCAAAACACATTAAGGACTTGCTCGAGGCCTCAAATCACATCAAACAACGCTAAAATCATGAATCGACCTCCAATCCAAGCTTAATGAACTTTAGAATTTCAAACTTCTATTTCGATGTTTAAACCTATCAAATCACGTCCGATTTACTTCAAATTTTGCACGCAAGTCATATTCTAGATCACGGACCTACTCCAACTTCTGGAATTCGATTCCGAACCTGATATCAAAAAGTCCACTTCCGGTCAAACTTCTCAAAAACATTTAAATTTCTATCTTTAGCCAAATGGCTCCAAAATGTCATACGGACCCCTAAATTCACTTCTGATCGCGCTCCCAACTCCATAATCACCATATTGAGCTATTCACAGACTCGTAATCCCAAAGGGACATTGATAACACTGAAATTCACTTCAAGACAAACTTATGAAATTTCTTCCAAAATGCAAACTTCCACAATAGGCGCCAAAATGCTCTCGGGTCATTCAAGACCCGATCCGAGCATACGCCCAAGTCTGAAATCATCATACAAACCTGTTGGAACCTTTATATCCAAATTCTGAGGTCGTTAACTCAAAAATCCAATCCTAGTCAATTCTTCCAACTTTATGCTTCCGAAATGAGAATTTTCTTTCTAAATCATCTGCGAACTTACCGAAATTCAATTCCGACCACACGAACAAGTCATAACACTTGGAATGAAGCTGCACATGGCCTCAGATAGTCAATCAAGATTCCACACGGAGTAATTATCCAAAAAAATGGTGGGGATAACATAAAATAGGTGGGGATAACTTACCTTGACATTGATGACGAAAATCCCCTCTTGAAGCTTTCCAAAATCGTCCATGCCAAGTGAAAAATGGGTGAAATGAACCCAAATCCCAATTTTAAACATTCTGCCCATCCAAGGTCCGCCCTTCTTCGCATTCACGGCCTCGCGTTCTCGAAGGCCTGTTACCCAGCCCCTTCGCGTGCGCATACCAGGCCTCGCATTTGTGTAGGCCAATGACCCCAGGCTCAGAAAACTCCTTCTACGCGTTCGCAACCTGCTGACCGCGTTCGCAAAGCCAGCTACCCAGACCCATCGCGTTCGCGTTACTATCTGCGCGTTTACATAGACCAAGTGGTCTTGGTCCCAGCACTCCCTTGCCTTCTTCGTGTTCGCGTAGCCTTTGCCTCATTCGCGAAGGCTAAACTCAGCACCCCCTATCTATTCCTCTTCGCGTTCGTGAGACTCCCTTCGCGTTCGCGAAGAAGGAAACCAGATACTAGCAACCAGCAGCAGTTTGTTACCCATATTCGACCCGTTAACCAGCCGAAATCCACCCGAGGCCCCCGAGACCCTAACCAATCATACCAACCAGTCCCAAAATGCATTAAGGACTTGCTCGAGGCCTCAAATCACATCAAACAATGCTAAAATCATGAATCGACCTCCAATCCAAGTTTAATAAACTTTAGAATTTCAAACATCTATTTTCGATGTTTAAACCTATCAAATCACGTCCGATTGACTTCAAATTTTGCAGGTAAGTCATATTCGACATCACAGACCTACTCCAACTTCCGAAATTAGATTCCGACCCCGATATCAAAAAGTCCAATGCCGGTCAAAATTCTCGAAAACCTTCAAATTTCTATCTTTAGCCAAATGGCTCCAAAATGACCTACGGACCTCCAAATTCACTTCCGATCATGCTCCCAACTCCAGAATCACCATACGGAGCTATTCACAGATTTGGAATCCCAAACAGACATCAATAACACTAAAATGCACTTTAAGCCAAACTTATGAAATTTCTTCCAAAATGCTAACTTCCACAATATGTGCCAAAACACCCCCGGGTCATTCAAGACCTGATCCGGGCATAGGCCCAAGTTGAAATCATCATACAAACCCGCTAGAACCTTAATATCCCAATTTCGAGGTTGTTTACTCAAAATCCAATCCTATGTAATTCTTCCAACTTTAAGATTTCGAAATGAGAATTTTCTTTCTAAATCAACTCCGAACTTCCCGAAGTTCAATTCCGACCATACGCACAAGTCATAACACATGGAATGAAGCTGCTCATGGCCTCAGACAGTCAATCAAGATTCCACATGGAGTAATTATCCAATGAAAACAAATCCTCTTTAACCATTTAAGAAAATGAAGTTTTATCTGTTTAGAAATTCATGCACTAATTCGATGTGATTTAAACATATCAAGCTACCAATAAGTTCGTTAATAATCCAAGTATAGCATGCTTTTGGGTCCTAACTACCGGACAATAGCATAATAGTAGCTATGCACGGATTCTCGTCACCTCGTGCGTACGTAGCCCCAACAAATAGGAGCACATAATCAATTATTTCATCTATGGGGACAATTACCTCTTTCAAAGTTAGAAAGGAGACTCACCTCGCTCCGAATGGTCCATAACTGGCATTCCACGCCCTTCTGAAGACTCGAATCAATGCACAACGCTTCAAAACTAGCCAATAATTATGCAAATCCATTAATATATGCTAAGGTACCCATTATAATCCAATTTATAACAATTCTTAACCCTGATCAAAAAGTTAACAAAAATGCCCCGGGCCCACGTGCCCGCATTCCGAAATTTTTCAAAGATAAAGTTTAGCCATCGCCTCATGAACTCAAATATATGATTTTCTCCTAATTCCATACCCCAAATCGCGGTTTAATTCCATGAACTATAATTTCCTAGGTCTTCCCTCAAACCCCAAGTTTTCTACCAATTTTCATGCTCAAATCCATACATAATTGATGTATTTAACTCAAAATAGTTGGGGATAACTTACCTTGACATTGATGACGAAAATCCGCTCTTGAAGCTCTCCAAATCGCCCATGCCAAGGGAAAAATTGGTGAAATGAACCCAAATCCCAATTTTTAAACATTTTGCCCAGCCCAGGTCCGCCCTTCTTCGCGTTCGCGGCCTATCTCTCGTGTTCGCGGAGGTCAGTTACCCTGCCGCTTTGCGTGCGTGTACCAGTCCTCGCGTTCGCGTAGGCTAATGACCCCAGACCCTGAAAACTCTTTCTACGCATTCCTGACCCGCTGACCGCGTTCGCGAAGGCCAGCTGGCCACACCCATCGCGTTTGCGTTACCCTCTGCGCGTTCGCATTGACCAAATAGGCTTGGGCCCAACTCTCCCTTACCTTCTTCATGTTTGCGTATCCTTTGCTGCATTTGAGAAGGCTAAACTCAGCACGCCCTATCTATTCCTCTTCGCGTTCGCGAGACTCCCTTCGCGTTCGCGAAGAAGTAAAGCAGATACCAGCAACCAGCAGCAGCTTTTTACCCAAATTCGACCCGTTAACCACCCGAAATCCACCCGAGGCCCCCGAGACCCCAACCAATCCCAAAACACATTAAGGCCTTGCTCGAGGCCTCAAATCACATCAAACAACGCTAAAATCATTAATCGACCTCCAATCCAAGCTTAATGAACTTTAGAATTGTACATCTATTTTCGATGTTTAAACCTAACAAATCACGTCCGATTGACTTCAAATTTTACACGCAAGTCATTTCCGACATCACAGACCTACTCCAACTTCCGAAATTAGATTTCGACCCTGATATCAAAAATTCCAATTCCGATCAAACTTCTTAAAAACCTTCAAATTTCTATATTTAGCCAAATGGCTCCAAAATGACATATGGACCTCGGAATTCACATCCGATCGTGCTCCCAACTCCAGAATCACCACACGGAGCTATTCACAGACTCAGAATCCCAAATGGACATCGATAACACTAAAATGCACTTCAAGCCAAACTTATGAAATTTCCTCCAAAAAGCTAACTTCCACAATATGTGCCAAAACGCTCTCGGATCATTCAAGACCCGATCCGAGCATATGCCAGAGTCCAAAATAATCATACGAACCTGCTAGAACCTTCATATCCCATTTCCGATGTCGTTTACTCAAAATCCAATCCTATTTAATTCTTCCAACTTTAAGCTTCCGAAATGAGAATTTTCTTTTTAAATCAACTCTGAACTTCCCGAAGTTCAATTCTGACCACACGCACAAGTCATAACACTTGGAATGAAGCTGCTCATGGCCTCAGACAGTCAATCAAGATTCCACATGGAGTAATTATTCAATTAAAACAAATCCTCTTTAACCATTTAAGAAAATGAAGTTTTATCTGTTTAGAAATTCATTTACTAATTCGCTGTGATTTAAGCAATTCAAGCTACCAAATAAGTTCGTAAATAATCCAAGTATAACATGCTTTTGGGTCCTAACTACCCGAACAATAGTATAATAGTAGCTACACACGGACTCTCGTCACCTCATGTGTACATAGCCCCCACAAATAGGAGCACATAATCAATTATTTCACCTATGGGGACAATTCCCTCTTTCAAGGTTAGAAAGGAGACTCACCTCGCTCCGAATGGTCCATAACCGGTATTCCACGCCCTTCAAAGACTCGAATCGATGCACAACGCTCCAAAACTAGCCTATAATTATGCAAATCCATTAATATATGCTACGATACCCATTATAATCCAATTTATAACAATTCTTAACCACGATCGAAACGTTAACAAAAATGCCTTCGGGCCCACGTGCCTGGATTCCGAAGTTTTTCGAAGATAAAGTTTAGCCATAGCCTCATGAACTCAAATATATGATTTTCTCCTAATTCCATACCCCAAATCGTGGTTAAATTCCATGAACAATAATTTCCTAGGTCTTCCCTCATACCCCAAGTTTTCTACCAATTTTCATGCTCAAATCTATACATAATTGATGTATTTAACTCAAAACAGTTGGGGATAACTTACCTTGATGCTGATGACGAAAATCCCCTCTTGAAGCTCTCCAAAATTGCCATGCCAAGAGAAAAATGGGTTATATGAATCCAAATCCCGATTTTGAAACATCCTGCCCAGCCCAGGTCCGCCCTTCTTTGCGTTCGCGGCCTGTCTCTCGCGTTCGCGAAGGACAGTTACCCAGCCCCTTCGCGTGCGTGTACCACACCTCGCGTTCGCGTAGGCCAATGACCCCAGGCCCAGAAAACTCCTTCTACACGTTCTCGACCCGCTGACCGTGTTCACGAAGGCTAGCTTCCCACACGCATCGCTTTCGCATTACCCTCTACGCATTCGCGTTGACCAAATGGACTTGGGCCCGGCTCCCCCTTACCTTCTTCGCGTTTGCATAGCCTTTGCCACGTTCGCGAAGGCTAAACTCAGCTCCCCCTATCTATTCCTCTTCGCGTTCGCGAGACTCCCTTCGCGTTCACGAAGAAAGAAACCAGATAGCAGCAACCAGCAACAGCTTTTTCCCAAAAATTCAACCCGTTAACCACCCGAGGCCCACGAGACCCCAACTAATCATACCAACCAGTCTAAAAACACATTAAGGACTTTCTCGAGGCCTCAAATCACATCAAACAACGCTAAAATCATGAATCGACCTCCAATCCAAGCTTAATGAACTTTAGAATTTCAAACATCAATTTTTGATGTTTAAACCTATCAAATCACGTCCGATTGACTTCAAATTTTGCACGCAAGTCATATTCGACATCACAGACCTACTCCAACTTCCGAAATTAGATTCTGACCCTATTATCAAAAAGTCCAATTCCGGTCAAACTTCTCAAAAACCTTCAAATTTCTATCTTTAGCCAAATGGCTCCAAAATGACCTACGGACCTCTGAATTAACTTCCGATCGCGCTCCCAACTCCAGAATCACCATACGGAGCTATTCACAGACTCGGAATCCCAAAAAGACATCAATAACACTGAAATGCACTTCAAGCCAAACTAATGAAATTTCCTCTAAAATGCTAACTTCCACAATATGCGCCAAAATGCTCCCGGGTCATTCAAGACCCGATCCGGGCATACGCCCAAGTCCGAAATCATCATACGAACTTGTTGGAACCTTCATATCCCAATTCCGAGATCGTTTACTCAAAAATCTAATCCTAGTCAATTCTTCTAACTTTAAGCTTCCGAAATGAGAATTTTCTTTCCAAATCAACTCCGAACTTGCCGAAGTTCAATTCTGACCACACACATAAGTCATAACAATTGAAATGATGCTGCTCATGACCTCAGACTACTGAACGACGTGCTAGGGCTTAATATGGCCGATCGGGTCGTTACATTCTCTCCCACTTAAATATACGTTCGTCCTCGAATGTGCTGAGAACTACACGAAGTAGTCTAAAATCACTGTTTAATACCTCATGCACCTTCCCATGCTACCACAACTCAGTTGAGCACATTAGCTCGATCAATTTTGAAGATATTCCCTTGATTCAAGCAAATAAGCCTTAGAGCCTAATTCCAACATCCAGAATTCTATGCCCGACCTGTTTCCAACATACGCTCACCGTATCAATAACTACACGCAGCCCTAAAACATGACTGCATACCTTAGCTGAATTAACAACTTGCACCACTTTACTCATAGGACCACAATAGCATTCTCTGATCAATTCTATTAAAATTCCTCGAATCTGATGCTCCCATTGCACCTTATGACCTACATAGGTCTTGCTCTAATCCTTACAATATCTCCATGACGAAGAGATGTGTAGAAATTCATGACCGAATACCGAATCAACAAATCATTAGGTCTATACTCCTGACAAGAACCATCACCTCATTTTGAACCAAATAATGTCCTTAACTTCTTAATGTATTTCCTATAATCAAATTGCACTGATCCTAAATCCAAGGATCTTGTCTCACCCAGTACGAATTGCTCAGGCAATAAGCCACCCCAGACATAATCAAAAGTCTCATATGATGCCACCATGTGCCAAAAGGCTACCAATTCAAACGCGGTACAAAAGGAAAACGAACTCTGGAAGGAATTACCTAACTAATGCACTAATACGGACTTTTCTTAGAAAAAATAGGAAAGGAGACATACAAAAATAGCATATAGAAAACAATATTCAACATCACACGGTTGCGGCGCGCAACCCGATCCAAATAACGTACCCATGGCGGCGTGCCACCCGATCCACACATAGATCTCACATAAGGATATGCATATCGAGATAAATTTGCTCATTACAATAAAATATCGAATTTCGGTCACAAGCACACTGAGTGTATAATACCATCCCTGAAGGGACATATAGCGCTATAAGCTACAAAACCCAAGCACAACTGAGGTGCGATATACAGTCTAAATCTCAAGAGCCATTTGGCTCGAATAACATCATTTCCACGCGGATCCTCAACACATAAGCAATTTCTCAAGCCGTCTCACAACTCACATGGTGCAATGCATCACTACTTGATATATCAGACAATGAAATTACACCCTGACCACTCCCCCATAAGGAGCGCATTACCGAAATGAACACGTTTGGCTTGATATAGAGCCCATATTCACATTTGAGTCCATCCACCAACCTCAAGCTGATTCTGGTCGCACTGACTAGGATAGTAACCTTTCAAAGGTCCATAATAACTCCCCTTTTCTCATAACACATAAGAACAACCCTCATAACCAGAGCGAACCTCCACAGTCCATAACCTAATAAACAAAGTGCCCTCGAGGCATAAATTCTCAAATTAATAATATAACCACATTCCTCATACTTGGTTTAAATCTTTAATCAATAAAGTGAATACATGTCACACTTATACAATCTTTATTTGGGACACGCTCCCACAACCTTTTGAAATGAATAACGGGTCCGCACATCCAAACCACCGATCACACTAACACTGAAAAGCGATCAAGAATCATTAACCATGATGTAAAGCATATTTCACCAAAACACCGATCTCAGGTGATGCTGAAGACAATACCAACTTACCTTAAACATCGAAACTCATTTCCTGCTCATCCAAGCTCTTGACATCCTTGCCAACACCGAACTACAACCTTGATCCTCACTTTAAATCCCATACCACTCACTGCACCCAACGTGCCGATATACGATAGGCCATGATTTTTCATCATAACTCCGAAACCACTAATAGGTTAACACTTCATCACATAATGCTTTTCACTAGACTTACTTCAGGAAGACCATAGCAACACACAAGTACATTCTAATAACCGAAGAATATGCGAATCTACAAGTAGTGGTCTAAGACACCTAGCCCTTCCGAGATCCGCTTCCACATAACCAGCCATAACAGAAGAATGCTTTTGAATAACATCAATTACGGCGGTCGACAAGCCTCACACGTACCGCCACAAATCACATGCATAACTTGATCACGCTGAGGGGACTGATCTCTACCACCACTATGCCAACTCAACTGTGGTTAACCAATATAAGTTCCTTCGACTTAACCTGATTGCCTCGGTAACAACAATAATTCCTTTCAACACATAACACACTCTATCCGCACTCATCCCGAGTGACCTTGAACTAAGAGACCATGCTGTCTCAAATCACATGAACCATTTCATATCTTCCTTGTGCGCTCATTCGCACCCTTAACTGATATGCCCATTCTACTAATCCTTCTACGAATCCGAAGTCCTTTCTCATTTTCCTCTCAAGTGTTACACTGCAAGTCAATACATCATAGAACATTTTGGGCCTCAACTCATAAGCTGCTACAAAAACTTGATTCTTAACTATACCTATAGGCTCAAAATCATTAGGCATCACACTTTATCTATTGAATTCACTAGGACCGTTGTTGAGAGCCACCCGCTCTGACTTGACCCCGAATATAATCAGTTCCATAAATCTTCTAGCACATGAATACCCCATTGGTGATGCACTTGGCAGAGTCCCTTCCCTTGGAACCCGCATCTTTACAAACATAATTTTGAATCCTTTCACCAAGTCTGAACATGGGCCAATAAGGCCAATTATAGACCACCTTTAATAATTCTTTTGCTCAAATTACCACTTATGGTCTTTTCCCGTAGCTGAAATAGCCCCTCAATATGCTAATAACTATAAACCCCGCAAGTAATTAACCATGCAACCCAATCATAGACGGTGGGACTCTCCCACTTAGCTTGAAGCCACTATTACACAACTCTAGAGTTCACCAGAATTCTTAATCTCTTATTGACATAACCTTGCGCCATCAACCAACAATATTCTCGATATCTTACTGTAAAAACCCTCTTTTATACTTAAATTCATCAACAACATTCGCACGACCAATCCCTTCGCTACATAACTAATAAAATTCTTTGCAGAAGCTTCGCCAACTATGCGACCGCTAACCTGCTCATAGGGAATAACCCACCTGAGTCCGAGCTCACTTTCTAGTTGCACAAGTCCATTCACCCCTCGTGGACATCAATTAAATTTGCGGTAACATCCTCCCAATTCAAAGTTAACCTTCTTCATTTAAGCGACTTTTTTTGTTATATCAAATCTCCTGCCGCACAAGAACCCCTACTTCAAATTAGATCTGTAAACCCCAATAACCAATCATTAATATTCTCAAATCGCTCCAAATTCTCCATAAGGTACGTGGTCATCCAACTGCAAAGCCCATATGCAACTACGCCACTTTGAAGGAACTCATCCCCTTAATCGATTACTCGGCCCTTGGCCTCTTATACTCGGCCTCTTAGAAATTTTAAACACCGCCTGACACTTCCTACATGTCCTTCCTCATCCTTTGCTGGTCAGCTGTTGCCTTAATAAAATCTATCTTCGGGGCACTTTTACCCATAATTGCTGCTAACTTTACACCTTTCGGAAGATCATCTTTCTCATACCACCGACATTGGAAATACTAATTCAACCCTGAACTACCACACCCTGTGATATCTGACAGCCGCATTTTCGATACTATTTCAAAATAGCTTGCTCCAAAGGCTAATTGTAGAAGATCGCAACACTGGCAAACTTAGTGCATTCAATTAGGACAACGACATCCCCTCATAGAAGAAAGCTCCACCACTCTCGTATGTATCAAGTCTCATTACTCTATCATCCTTAGTCTGCACATTCTTAGCCCGACTGCCTTTCCCCTGCCGGAAATAAAATACTAAGTCTCTAGATTATCCACTAAGTAAACCTCCCTTCAAGCCATTCACTACCTCGACACATAGGTAAACATCGTACAATCATATCAATACCGTGGAATAATCATTCATAAGAATCATGGAAAACTATGCCTAGCCTCAAGGCTTTTAGAAGTACTGCTACTGAGCTGAAATAATAGAATATCCTTCCACAAGGTGACGATAATAGCTCACACAACCCTGCAGGGAGAAACACCCCGCACCACGTTCGTAGTACCATTACAATTCTTCAATTCTCGATTTATAACAAGCAGTTCGCGTCGCATAAGATTGAGTAGGAAGGAAACAAGGGCATAACCCTCTAGGAATCAAATCGCACGATGAGGAATCAAGAAGGGAAGAACTCCTAACAGCCCTATAGCCTCTCAAGGATAAGTATTAACATCTCCGTACCGATCTGCGAGACTCTACTAGACTTGCTCATGACTCTTGAGGCCTAAGGGAACCTAGTGCTCTGATACCATGTTGTCACGATCCAAAATCCACTAGGGGTCGCGATGGCGCCGGATACTGTTGTCAGGCAATCCAACCAAATTACTTAATCAAATTCTCATTTTAATACTTTTGAAATCTAGGATTTTCCTTTAAAATTTAGTAATTTAAAAGATAATTGTCTCAATCAAATTTAAATGATAAGCAGTTATTACAAAATACTTCAAAAATTATCCCAGAACCCGGTGTCACAAGTGCATGAGCAATTTCTAAGAAATCAAATAAAATACAACAACTGTCCGGAACACAATATGGGATAGAAAATAAATACAGATAATTGAAAAGACTCTGCTGACTGTGGGTCGCCTCGAGAAAATACAGCTCCCTAGTCTCCGTGTCAACCATGCCGTGATGCCACTAAACCACTAGAGTTACATATACCTGTGCAACAAAAATGCACAGAAGTGTAGTATAAGTACAAAAACAACGTGTACTCAATGAGTATCCCGTCTAATCTCGAAGAAGTAGAGACGAACTAAACCACTAGAGTTACATATACCTGTGCAACAAAAATGCACAGAAGTGTAGTATAAGTACAAAAACAACGTGTACTCAATGAGTATCCCGTCTAATCTCGAAGAAGTAGAGACGAACTAAACCACTAGAGTTACATATACCTGTGCAACAAAAATGCACAGAAGTGTAGTATAAGTACAAAAACAACGTGTACTCAATGAGTATCCCGTCTAATCTCGAAGAAGTAGAGACGATATGGTCAACTTCGACACTTACTAGTGGTCCAATAATAATATGGTGAAGGTGTGAGGATAACATGGATTTATCTAGCAATTATAACTCATAGAGCAAGAAAATAGGTAACACCTTCTAAAATAATAATGGAATTTCAAGATTTACTTTTCATTATCTTTATTAGTTTATAGCGGCCATAAAAAGACAATATCAACTTCAATAAGTTCAAAGCATCAATACAAGCATGCGCATATTATGCCGAGGCGACGGGCCCAATCCAACAGAAATAAATTGTGCACTTATCGAGGGTCGACGTGCGCCTATAGATGCATCTATTTAATCTGCCGAAGCGTTCGGCCTGTTCCATAAATAAACACATATATAGTCAATCAAGATTCCACACAGAGTAATAATCCAATGAAAACAAATCCTCTTTAACCATTTAAGAAAATGAAGTTTTATCTATTTAGAACTTCGTTTACTAATTCGATGTGATTTAAGGAATTCAAGCTATCAATAAGTTCGTAAATAATCTAAGTATAACATGCTTTTGGGTCCTAACTACCCCAACAATAGCATAATAGTAGCTATGCATGGACTCTCGTCACCTCGTGCGTACGTAGCCCCCACAAATAGGAGCACATAATCAATTATTTCACCTATGAGGAGAATTCCCTCTTTCAAGGTTAGAAAGGAGACTCACCTCGCTCCGAATGGTCCATAACCTGCATTCCACTCCCTTCCGAAGACTCGAATCGATTCACAACGCTCCAAAACTAGCTAATAATTATGCAAATCCATTAATACATGCTAAGGTACCCATTATAATCCAATTTATAACAATTTCTAACCCCAATCAAAAAGTTGATAAAAATGCCCTCGGGCCCACGTGCCCGGATTCCAAAATTTTTTGAAGATAAAGATTACCCATAGCCTCATGAACTCAAATATCTAATTTTCTCTCAATTCCAAACCCTAAATCGTGATTAAACTCCATGAACAATAATTTCCTAGGTCTTCCCTCAAACCCCAAGTTTTTTACCAATTTTCATGCTCAAATCCATATATAATTGATGTATTTAACTCAAAATAGGTGGGGATAACTTACCTTGACGTTAATGACAAAAATCCCCTCTTGAAGCTCTCAAAAATTACCCTTGCCAAGTGAAAAATGGGTGAAATGAACCCAAATCCCGATTTTTAAACATTCTGCCCAGCCCAGGTCCGCCCTTCTTCGCGTTCGCGGCCTGTCTCTCGCATTCGCGAAGGCCGGTTACCCTGCTCCTTCGCATGCGTGTGCCAAGTCTCGCGTTCACCCGCTCACCACATTCGCGAAGGCCAGCTGTCCAGACCCATCACGTTCGCGTCACCCTCTGCGCGTTCGCGTAGACCAAATGGCCTTGGTCCCAGCTCTCCCTTACCATCTTCATGTTCGCGTAGCTTTTTCCGCATTCACGAAGGCTAAACTCAGTACCCCCTATCTATTCCTCTTTGCGTTCGCGAGACTCCCTTCGCGTTTGCGAAGAAGGAAACCAGATACCAGCAACCAGCAACAACTTTTTTCCCAAATTCGACCCGTTAACCACCCGAAATCCTCCTAAGGCCCCCGAGACCCCAACCAATCATACCAACTACTCCCAAAACACATTAAGAACTTGCTCGAGGCTTCAAATCACATCAAACAACGCTAAAATCATGAATCGACCTCCAATCCAAGCTTAATGAACTTTAGAATTTCAAACTTCTATTTTCGATGTTTAAACCTATCAAATCACGTCCGATTGACTTCAAATTTTGCACGCAAGTCATATTTGACATCACGAACCTACTCCAACTTCCTGAATTAGATTCTGACCCCGATATCAAAAAGTCCACTTCCGGTGAAACTTCTCAAAAACCTTCCAATTTCTATCTTTAGCCAAATGGCTCCAAAATGACCTACGAACCTTCGAATTCACTTCCAATCGCGCTCCCAACTCCAGAATCACCTTGCGGAGCTATTCACAGACTCGGAATCCCAAACAGACATCGATAACACTGAAATGCACTTCAAGCCAAACTTATGAAATTTCCTCCAAAATGCTAACTTCCACAATAGGCGCCAAAACGCTCCTCGGTCATTCAAGACCCGATCCGGACAGACGCCCAAGTCCGAAATCATCATACAAACCTGGTGGAACCTTCATATCCCAATTTTGAGGTCGTTTACTCAAAAATCTAATCCTAGTGAATTCTTCCAACTTTAAGCTTCCGAAATGAGAATTTTCTTTCCAAATCAACTCCGAACTTCCTGAAGTTCAATTCTGACCACACGCACAAGTCATAACACTTGGAATGAAGTTGCTCATGGCCTTAGACTATTGAACAATGCGCTAGGGTTCAAAACAACTGTCACGACCCCAGTTTACCCTCCATGAACATGTCGTGATGGCACCTGGTTCCTACAAATAGGTAAGCCTAACAATGCGGAAATTTAATATAATTCGCGGAAATAATTAATTAAAACTGAACATATGTAAAAATAATAGCTGCATATAAGGACGCTCGGCCTATACAACTCAAAGAAATGCGGAAGTCTACAACTCAATCCCAAAACCAAGAAACTCACGAGAAACACAGGCTAATAGAAACGTAAAAGACTGCTCTAACTCCAGAATGTCTAAACGACTGAAAGAAAAGATAAGCTAACTACTAAAGCTGGAATAGAGTAGAGACTCCTAGTCTGCGGATGCGGAAGATATACCTCAAAGTCTCCGCTAGATCTCTCCGCCTCGATGATAGTACGCCTGGGTGGAGGAACCTGGATCTGCACATGAAAAAAACATGCGCAGAAGGGGCATGAGTATACCACAGCGGTACTCAGTAAGTGCCAAGCCTAACCTATGTTGGATAGTGACAAGGAAGGTCAGGGCCCTACTGAGATAAAATATAATAATAAATTAACAGTATGAAAGAAATGGCAGTAATAATGAGTATAGTAGTGGAATAAAACAAGCTAAACAAAGCAATATCAAATGTGCAAAGAACGGAACAACCATAAAATAAGTACAACCCAATATCAATCGTAACAATGAGGATCTCCTAGGATACCGTCCTGTAGTCTTTTTCTCAACTATCCAGTGGATCTCCCGGGATACCGTCCCGTAGTCCATCACATATGTAAATCTGAAGGATCTCCCGGGATACTGTCTCGTAGTCCAACCATCAATATATAGGGGGATCTATCGGAAATCTAACCCGCAGTCCCAAAGTAAAAGTGCAGAGGGGTCTATCGGGAATCTAACCCGCAGTCCGAAAGTAAAAGTGCAGGGGGAGCTACCGGGAATTGAACCCGTAGTCCCAAAGTAAGCAAACAAAGGGGGGGGAGCTACCAGAATCCCACATCCATAGTCCCAATATAAATGCGCAATCACAACTAGAAGATATACAGAAATGAAGTACCAACAGACAAGTAACAGGTAGTACTGGCCTAGCAGCTTCACGTAGTACGGTCAAGGCAACTTAAGCAATTAGTCAAGTTAAATCAACTAAACATACTTTCCTAATCTAGCACAGGTTATAATTGCAAGTGGAATAAAGCAAATATGAAAGAAACTCAATCTGAATATCTTAAGTAAAAAATGGATTTCCATCAATTTGGCTCAAGTACGCACTCGTCACCTCGCGTACAAGGCACTCAAAATAACAAATAACAAATCTTAAGGGGAAATGTCCCCCACAGAAGGTTAGACAAGTCACTTACCTCGAACCGGCTCAAAATCAACTAGGAATCACGCCTTTGCCACGAGTATCCGACTCCAAATGGCCCAAATCTATTCAATTCAATTACACATTATAAATAACATCGCAAACACACATTATAAATAACATCGCAAACAACTGGTTTTACTATTAAATTCAAAGCTACAACGTAAAATTAGGTAAAATGACCAAAATGCCCCTCAGGCCAACATCTAAGAATCGGTTAATTTTCACATTTCAAAACCCTCGTACTCTCACGAGTCTAACCATATAAAAATATCCCAAATCGAAGTTCAATTGCTCACTCAAAACCCAATAGTTTGGTCTAAGAAGTTTTCCCCCATTTTGATACCAAATTTTAAATTAGATGATAGATTAAGCTATTTATTGATGGAATACAACTAAAAAGGATTAAGAAAACGTTACCCAATGATATTCTCTTCAAAACCCACTCAAAATCACCCTCTCCCAAGATCTCAATTGATTTTTCCAACTTTTGAAACTCAACCCTCGAAATTCCCTTTTCTGAACAGGTGTTTCCGCTTCTGCGAAAATCTGGCCGCTTCTGCGACTTCCTTTAAAATCCCAATTTCCGCTTCTGCGGTCCAATCAACCGCTTATGCGGAGTTAAGACCACTTCTGCGGTTCCTGAGGGCTATACCCACTCCTCTTCTGCAATGACCAAAGCCGATTCTGCGGTTCCCAAGCCGCAGAAGCGGAAATACCATAAGACAGAAGCCTTCAGCTGCTGCACAATTTTTCATACTCCAAAAATGCCCCGTTGAGCATCCGAAACACACCCGAGGCCCTCGGGACATCAACCGAACCTACAGACACATTTCATAACACCGTTCAAACTTGTACCAATCCTTAAAACACCTATAACAACACCGGAAACCCGATTTAATCAATGATTCAAGCCTAAGAACTTCAAATTTCTTCAAAACACGCTTTCGATCAAACACCTAACTAAAACACGTCCGAAAGACCTGAAACTTTGCACACACATCCCAAATGACATGACAAAGCTACTGCAACTTTCAGAATTCCATTCCGACCCTCGGATCAAAAATTCACTATCGGACCGAAAACTTCAAAAAATTCAAACTTTGGCATTTCAAGCCTAAATGAGCTACGGACCTCCAAAATACATTCCGAACATGCTCCCAATCCTGAAATCACCTAACGAAGCTAACGAAACCGTCGGATTTCCATTCAGAGGCCATCTTCACACTGCTCCAATTACGAACTATTTTTCAACTCTTAAACTCTCATTTAGGGACTAAGTATCCCAAGATACTCCGAATCCTAACACTGAAAGTCCCGACAAACCAAAATAACAGAAATGAACTTAAGGGAAGCAGTTAGTGGGGGATCAGAATGTAAATTCCAAACACGACCGGCCGAGTCGTTACAATAACCGGTCAGGTCGTTACAATATATATGTGCGCAATAATTGATACATAACTTCTTCTTCTTATTTGTTGATTTTATTTATATGTATGTTGATGTATTCATAAGTATACAGAGTTTAATTCACTATATTTATAGTTAATACAATTACCTTTGCATATCATATTTAGATGTATTCAGAAGTATTCAAAAATTCCATCACTGATTTATACTTATTACAATGAATTTTACATGTGTGTAAGTAGATGTATTTATATGTATACAAATTTTGGCTTCACTAATTTGTATTCTTATTTAGTCTAGTGTCTGTTTCATAATGTATTTAGATGTATTCAAAAATACATTCACTGTATTTTCTACTTACTACACTGATCTTTCCATATTGTATGTAGCTGTATTAATAAGGATTTTCAAAGGTGCCTTCACTCTTTTGTACTCATTACAATGACTTTGACTGTTGTATGTGGATGTATTATATATATATAAAACTATTTCTATCATTGATTTCTTACTCCAGTATATTTTGCATATTGTATTTAGTTGTATTTATATGTATTCAAAATAATTATACCATGAAATAGGTATTGTTGTTGACATCTGAAATCTTTTTGTAATTCTTGTTGTATACAGGAAATTAAACTATTTGTGAAACAACAACCTATTTTTTCACTGTATACAGTTCATATACTAACACAGACATAGTCTCCGACTTCAAAGAAAACCTTACTCCAGAGCACTACAAAATATTGGGTACTACTTGTTTTGGAAGTTTCCTTGAAATGAAACGTTGTGAAGTCCAATATCAATTATTTAGGTGCTTCATGATTCTGAAGTTAGAAGGAAGTCATGAAGATGTATTTTCAATATACGTCAATGGTACAACATGATCCTTCTCAATAAGGGAGTTTGCACTTGTCACTAGTCTCAATTGTGTTGGTGACCCTATTGATTTTTAGTTCAATGAAAAGGTGCCGAACCGGATTGTTGAGACATACTTTGGCAGTGCAAATCTTTTCAAAAAGAAAAATTTGTTGACATGCTTTGATGAGAATAACTGGGGCCATGACAATGATGGGGATTCCATCAAGATAGGTGTGTTATATTTAATACACACTTTCATATTTTTATCCGAGAAGAACAACAAAACCGTCCCAAGACTACATTTTGACTTGGTTGAGAGTGGGAGATATTCTGATTATCCATGGGGTATAAAAGCATTCCAAAAACTTATAAAATCTATTAGCAAGAAGATGGATTCTCAGAAGAAGTACTATAGGATAGCCGGGATACCTCTCGCCATGCAAGTTTGGTTTTATAAGTGTTGTTCAAAGGTTGACCCCAAATTGCACTATGAGTTGATAACTGGATACCCAAAATATTCAATTGGAGATCCACCATCAATTAGCCAACCTATGCTTATCTGATGAACGACATGTTCAATGACCAGGGAAACATGATAATTTACTATTTGTTAAGTGGCTGTTATTTATTTTTTTAGAATATATTTTTGTTAGTCAATACAGTTGCATACAACCTACATTTTATTTCCCTATTTTCCAAGTTAACATGAATACATTTGTATAATTAAAACAGTATACAGATCCATATTTCATGTAATGAGCATAATTTTGTAACCATACAACAAAGGTAGTTCACTTTGAATATATTTCGATTTTTAGATTGTTTACAATGACATCTAGCCAAACAACATAGAGCTTGCAGTTATTCAGATTCCTCCAATAGGCGTTGATGTAGAGAACAGTACTACTCTTACTCATTCAGACAAGTCTATAGAGGATTCACAGGACTTTACTCCTACACCGCATCTTCAGTCTAAGAAGAAACATGATGCAAGTGTTGCTCCATCTTCATCACCGCACCACAAAAAGCGCAAAGAACAGATTATAGATCCCTCAAATCTAGAGACTCAATCAAAGATTCCTCCTGTTGGCGTATCAGAAATCAATCAAACTGTATTTCATGACAAGAAGCTAGCATATTCTAAAACAGATGAAGTATCTTCTTTGAGGAAAGATTCATTCAAAGAATATGTGAGTTTTTTATGCACATATTAAACATTATAGTTTAAAGGTTAACATTCATATATTTTTCGGGCACCTCTATAATTATTTGTCTATTGATAAGGTGATGGGTGAGTTCACATCTCTGAGAACATTAATCAATGAAAACTTTAAGAAGCTTTCTGAACATCTTAAAGACAATCAGCATAAGGAAAGGATATATCAGAGAAAGAAAATCATAGGGAGACGTGATGATGGTATTCAAATATCATATGATGCCAACTTGCAAGATAATCCTAAAGGCCAAACACGGAGTGATATAGCTGTCGGCGAGAATGTAGAGGTTAACATTTTTTAACCTCTTTAGTATATGTTTATATCATTATAGTCCAAATATATGTTGTAATCTCGTTTATGCTCTTATTCAGATTAGTCATATATAAAAGATCATACACATGATAAAATACAAGTATATACATGTTACTTCAGTATATTTATTTAATTGAACCATATATGCAGATGTATTTATTTGTATTCTAAATGCACTGTATTTATACCTAATACTATTGATCTTTGCATATTGTATGTTGATGTATTCATAAGTATTAAAACAATAACTATATATATTTAAGCTTGGATTATATATTCAAGTCAGAAACAGTATTTATATGTATTTTAGATCTGCCCCAACAAAATACAATTTCACATACAAACATATTTTGTATTTACTGCTGTATACTTAATACTATTGATCTTTGCATATTGTATGTAGATGTATTCATAAATATTAAAATAGTATGTATATATATTTAAGCTTGGATTATATAATCATGTCAGAAACAGTAGTGAGATGTATTTCAAATCTGCCGCAACAAAATACAATTTCATATACAAACATATTTTGTATTTATATGTATTTAGATGTATTCATAAACATGAATGAGTTATGTATTTAAGACTTTTATAATACATTAACACACATATGTATACATTTAATAGAATACATATGTTAATGCTCTTTGTAGTGGAGTAAGAGTGGAGGGGAATATTACATCGGAGGTGCCGTGTAACATATCACCTATATGCCAAGAGGATGTATCTAGAAAATTAGATGTATCACAATTTGAGATGGACGATAAGTTTCTTCCGAGTCAAATTCCTGAAACTTGAATTGTGATACATCATGCAGTAAAAAATATTGAATCAACCCTATTACCCTCTCATAGGAATCGGTGACCAAGTCGATGGTATTCTTTGCCTTACGAGCCAAACTTCGACTCCGTCCGTTAGTGAATTATTAAATAAAAATAATGTTTTATAAAGTTATGATCTATTTCCCCATGGTATCTATAAATTAAATATCTATATTCATGACTTCAATAAACAATAGGTACCTCAATAAAGTTGACTCCCATATTTGAAAAAAATACTCCTTTGAAGATAATTTACTTGAGTTTTCAGCTCTAATCCATGTATTAGCATCATAAAATCGAGTTTTAAGTTCAAGAAACTTACCTCAAGTCGTTCCCCCTTGAATCCTTCTTTAATCTCTACCAAGAAGCTCTCAAAATGACCAACCATGGGAAAAAAATGACCCAAAATTGCGGATATAAACTCACTGCCCAAAATTTTTTGGAATTACTGTTCACACGTGAGATACTGTTCACGCGCGCGGTACTTTTCATGCACGTGGTACTGTTCACGCGTTTAAAAAAACCAGCAACTGCCCAATAAATTGCAGCAGTTTTTGTTTCACTAAAATAGCTCTAACTCCGTCATACGAACTCGAAATTAGACGATTCTTGTTCCTATGAGTCACAAATACTGATACGAACACAACCCTTCAATCGAAACTCAATTCGGAGATCATTTGTCTAGTTCAATACCTATTTAGCTCGTTAAACAATTAACTCATGTTTCGCGTCAAAAACCCAATCGCGACTTGATGAAATTAGACCAAAATTTCCAGATCAGTCCTATAATTCATTATTAAAATTCCGAAAGTCCTGAAATCAAATTTGGATCTCTAGAACTAAAAATGAACCTTTAGATCATTACATGCTTATGCTCAAAACGGCAAAAATCTTCCAAAAACTCTTCCAAAACTTATCCGAGCCTCATGGGACCCCAACCAAACATGCCAACATAGTTCATAACATTATTCAAACCTGTTCCAATCATCAAAGCACCTCAAACAACATCAAATTACCCAAAACTCATCGAATTCAAGCTTAATTTTCTAAAAACTTTCTGAAATACACTTTCGATCAAAAACCCGACCAAACCACGTCCGAATGACCTCAAATTTTGCACACATATACCAAATCACCTAACGAAGCTACAGCAACTCTGGAAATTTCATTCCGACCCTCGAATCAAAATCTCACCTATCAACTGGAATTCGTCAAAATACTAACTTTGCTAATTCAAGCTTAATTCTACACCGGTCATCGCAAAAATATTCTGGACACACTCCTATGTCCCAAATCAGCTAACGAAGCTATCCGAACCATAAAATTCATATTTCGAGTCCTCTAACACATAAGTCAATATCTTGTTGACTTTTTCAAGTTAAGCTTCTTTAAAAGAGACTAAGTGTCTCAAACCTTACCAAAATCATTCCGGAATGACTTCAAATTTTGCACACAAGTCACATTCAACATTACGGACTTGCCCCAACTTTCGGAATCACATTCCAACCCCGATATCAAAATTCCCACTTTCGGTCGAATTTTTTCAAAAACCTTCAAATTTCTATATTTAGCCAAATGACCTCCGGACATCCGAATTCACTTCCGATCGCGTTCCCAACTCCAGAATCATCATACGGAGCTATTCCCAGACTCAAAATCCCAAACGGACATCTATAACACTGAAATGCCTTCCAACCCAAATTTATGAAATTCTTTTAAAATACTAACTTCAACAATATACGCCGAAATGCTCAGGGGTTATCCATAACCAAATCCGGAAATACACCCAAGTCCGAAATCATCATACGAACCTGCGAAAACTTTCAGATCCCGATTCCGAGGTCATTTGCTCAAAATTTCAATCTTAGCCATTTTCTTGAACTTAAGGCTGCCGCAATGAAAATTTTCTTTCCAATTTGACTCCGATATTTCCGAAATTCAACTCTGACCATACGCACAAGTCAATATACCTGAAATGAAGCTGTTCATGACTTCCAACTGCTGAACAATGCACTAGAGCTCAAAACGACCGATCGGGTCGTTACAATTCAAGGAGAGATGTATCAAAGTGTATGACTCATACAGATCGGCAGGTCATGATGACTATGTAGCTTCTGAGATAGATAATCTTGCTAAGCTTGTACCTCTATATCTATCAACCAGTGATTTTTACATAGATAAGAAAGGTATAAATTGGTCTCATAACTCAGCATACACTGACAAGTCACAAACTAATCCCGTTGATGTTGTTTTCATACAAAATCTGCCTCAACAAAAATTTGGGAGCATGTATGTATTCAATCCTCTTGATTGTATCATTTATAAATCTAATAATATGAATTTTTCTTAATTGTTTCAATCTACACTTTTAGGGATTATGGGTTGCATGTTGCGGCATACGCAGAGTTTCTAAGCACTCTTGGTGTGGTTTTACAAACAACATTTGATGTCACTTTACTCCATCAAAGATATGGTACTCTCCTCTGGGGCTATGCTACGCGGAAGATAGATGCCGATGCCATAAGCGAGAACGAAGCACCCTTAAAGATTGTTAAGAAAATCACAGATTCAGATACGTAGGTGAAGATAGTGTTAGAGTAGTTTTAGGTGAATGTAGTTTTGGAAGGTAGTTTTATGTGAATACTATTTTTGAATATTATTTCGGTAATGATGGTGTTCAGTTAAGAAAAAACCATATTTTAATTTTAATCACTAAATCCACAGTGTTTATATATGATCATTTCAAGTATTCAATCGATGTTTTAATATTTTGTCCATCGGTATTCATACTTAATCAACAGGTTGTATTCATATATATCCAACAGGTTATATTCATATGTATTCAATAGAGCGTATTCGTATGTATTTAGATTCAGTCGTTTGGATTGTATATCCAAGTCAGAAACCGAATATTACAGATTGTATAAGTATATATTTAACCTGTTGTATTTATATCTATTCAACAGATTATATTCATGTGTATTCAACATGTTGCATTCGTATGTATTCAGATATATTCCATTGAATTGTATATTCAAGTCAGACATAGTGTATACCAGTTTGTATAAGTATGTATTAAACAGGTTATATTCGTATGTATTCAACAGGTAGTTTTCATATGTAATTGTCGCGCCATTTTTTCTCGCAAAATCGGGTTTATGACATTCGGTTGGGACAACTCTTTCCTTTTGGGAAAGGGTTTTTCAATTTTGAAGAGCCGCCACCTAACGATTTTAAGGTGCGTTAGGGCACCTATAGAGTTCAACTACAGCTAGTTTTTTTGATAACCAGAGATAAAGTAAGGCTTGAAATTATCCAAAGGTGAAGGTGTTAGGCACCCCTCAGGATCCACTAGTGTGGTTCCCTGCCAGATAGTTCTTTGTAAATTTGTGCAATTAACAAGTAAGCAAATAGGGCTCAAATAAGAGGGGATTTTAAATACACAGGTGTTTGAAAAAAATGATAAAATAAAGAAAAGTTTTGAAAGAGTTATAAATAAACATGCTAAGGATACAAAGGGGTCCTAGGTTTATGTGTAATATAGATCACATCAATGCAATACACGGTAATCGGTCCTCAAAAGAGGGGCTACACGTGTTATTAGCGCATTGGTCATCATATCCATATCTACCCTTCCCACCCTATCAAGGTATTAAAGTGCAGATTGGTCTTGACCTCTATTGCATGCTATTACCCGTCACATTCTTATCAGTCTCATAGGATTTAGGAATACTATTACTATAAGAGGGAGGATTTTAGGCTGATTCTTGGGTTTTAAAGGTAAACGACTAAGGCGACATTCAAAACACATAGGACTGCATATCAGGGGAGACATGTAAAATAAATAAGAGGCTCAGATGTACCTCCTCAAGTAAAACACATAAATAGCATGACTTAAAACACATTTAGGGCCAAAATTTAAAGTACCAAGATATGGGAGTTTTAGTTGTTGAAGCAGACCAATTTATTACATAACTCAGATAAGAAGTCTGAATCAGGCCTGCTTACTGGTTATAGCAGTTGCTAATTAAACAAAGGCGGATCCAATTTTTCGTTATGACCTAAGGCTTAGCTAAGTGTATTGGTGATGCCCTATGAGCATGATGTCTATTACTGATTCAAAGATGGCAAAGCAGTAATAGTTCTTTAAACAGGTAAATTGGATCCTTTAGGCATGCTTTCTAAACCGCATTAATGACAGGGGTAAGTTGCTTAAACTAATTCAAGACAGTACGAGTCAACTGATTTTTAACTAGGTTTTAGATTATAAACTTTGTTGCTGATTTTAATTCCTACAGACATGGTATCCAATATTAAAGCTAATTTCGGTCCAATAGGCATGGCATCTAGTGAAATGGAGTAGGTAGGATTTATTTGATCACAATGAGATTCCTATAGGTATGATTTTTATGTTGATATTAACCCTATAGTCATGACATCTAGTTTAGAACCTGATTTTAACTTATGGACATGATGTATGATTGTAACCATTAGACCCTATTGGCATGATCTCGAAGTGTGGGATTAAAATATGCAGAATTTAAAAGTAGATACTATAGACAGGATATCTAGATATAGAATTAAAAAAATATGCAGAATTTGAAGTAGAAAACCCTATAGGCAGGATATCTAAGTGTCAAACATGCAGAACTTTATTAAATATATAGGCAAGACATCTAGGTGAAGAATTAAAATATGCACAATTTGAAGCAGCAGACCCTATAGGCATGTTATCTACCCTCCTAACAACTAACCATGCATAATTACCCATCCCTTTTCACTGGCAAACCCCAATATCTCTTTACAAATTATTACAGACCAATTGTTGAATTAAAAGAGGAGTGCAAAAATAAGAAATTACAACCAAAAAAGCCTGATTCTGACTTGCTCTCTGAGTTATGGAACAAAACACTTCAAATGCTACTTGTTTCAAAGCCTTTCTCAGACCTAGGTGTGTCAAAGTTCCCAAAGGGTCTCAAGGGACCCCGGGCAGTGGTTACACCCATGTTGCATGACCAGATAGAGAATGGGTGCAGTATGGAAAGGGCCAACCCTTATGTGTCTAAGTTCAGAGGGAGCTCAAAGGTCCCAAGTCAAGGCTCACACAAGAGGGACAAATCCTAAGTTCTAAGAGTATATCGGAAGTGCAGAAACAAAGATTTTATTTAAAACTGGATTGAGAATAGAAATGGGTAAGGGTAATTTGGATGCAGTAGTAGTAAAACTTAAGCTACACAGGATCAGAAGTTGTACAAAGGGGTCAGGGGTTTAGGAATACATTGCATGAAGCATATGTCCCTAGGAGGTGTCAGGTTTGGACGTGCACAACAATAGATAATGCTAACATGCCTAGCATGCCCTTAAGCCAGCCAGGGGACATAAACATATAAGGGGATACGGGGTTTGGGATTCAGTAAATCACATAATCAAGTGACTGACATAGTGCATACATAAGGGAACACATTAATGCAGAAAAAGGAGGGAGCAGATTATAGCATGCTCAGTGATTAAACTTGATTGCATAAATATAAGTAAAAGCAGGTAAGAGTGAAGGAAACAACTAATGAAACATGTTGTTTTTGATGCTTGAAGATTAACTAGGACATACGAGTAAGAAGAAAATGCAGGAAGGAAAAGTAAACAAGTTTCCATAGCCTAGCCTTGGCTTATAGCCGGCTAGACAAAGCAGTAGCACAAATAGCAACAGAGAAAAGAGAGAGTTTTTGTGAAGTGTGTGTTCTGAACTTAGGTAGTTCCTTGTCTTTGAAAGAAGAGAAGGTGAGTATTTATAATTCTTGAAAATGAGTGAAGGGGAGGTAATAAGTAAAGTCTCAATACAAACATGGAAACACTCACAAGTCAGAATCAATTACCCAAGTTATCCCCTTTTAATTAAGAAATCACTGTTTAACGGGTAGAAACAGGTCTAATTAAGGGAAGAAAATCAGTTTGGAACTAGGCTGATTATTGCCATATAAGGGGGTAGTAAAAGCATGCAATGAACAATCAAGTCTAGGTATAAAATATACTTATTTTGGGAAAGAAATCAGCAAGGTAAAAATATCACAATAAAGGGAAGAGAATCAATTAATTTTAAACAGGTGAGGAAAATTAGGGCTCATATAAGAAAACCTTTTGAAATTGGTCATAAGATTGAGATCAATCAAGGAAGGAACATGCTTCTGCACTTCAGTATATAAATAGAGTGAGAAAAACATCAGTCATGCAAGTATAGGATTCAGTAGACATGTAGCCAAAGTGAAGAAGGGAGTCAAACAAGTAAAGGTATCACAGTAACAGGTGAGGAAACCTTTTGAAAAGTTAGGGTTTCAACAAAAGTCGAGTTTAAAAGATAGCAAAACACGGAATCAGATATGTCACATAAAGAAGAGAGAGTCAGAAACAAAGAACTTTATTTGAATCAAGTGCATACTCAAACAAATAGTTTCAGACCAAGAAGACCTAAGGTTTTCAGCAATAATCGAATTTAAAAGATGACCAACAAATAAGTCAAACAAGAACATAACCAAACAAGTACACATCTAACAAACAGCTTCATAACTCGAATGAAACCCTAAAGAAATTAGGATTTTCAACATGCTAACTCAAATAGAAGAACAACATGAGAAAAACATGGCAAAATCAATATCACGTTAAAATCAGAGAAGGGGACTTAAAGGAAAACCCTAATCAGAAAAAATGAAGAGTCGTTTTGAAAGCAAAGTTAAAGAACCTTCGAGAAACACTTGAGAAAGTCATGGTAAGTACAGATCTAAAGCAGATCTGGAAGAAAGTTGAAAGATCTTAAAGATTAGGGTTTCAAAAAACCCAAAAAGGGTGAAAGAGGCCTTGAAAGTTACCGATCTAATCAGGAGAGTCAAGGATCTAACTCGAACGTCCATGGCTGGCCGGAGAAAGGTCAAGGATGACAGGAGAAAGGCCATAAACTGAAATCGAGTAAGGAACGGACCAGAATCCCCCAAGGTCTGGCCATGAAACCATAGGAACAAACACCCATGAGCCGTAGAAAGCCACTACATATCTCTCATGTCCATGGGAGGCCATGGATTAGGCAGGGTTTAAGATGGATTAGGGTGTAGTTTGATGGTGGAAGCTAGGGTATGTAAGAGTTTTCGAGAGAGTTAAGAGAAAAGAGGGATTCAAAGGCAGCGGTAGGTGAATAATAAAGTAGGGTAAGGGGTCGTTTGGAATTAAAAAGGAAAGGGAAGCCGGTGGCCGTTGATCTAAATGATCAACGACTGGGATTAAAGGGGTTAGGTGGGGATCCTAGTTTGGGTAGGTTTAGTTTGGTTAGGGGCCGGTTTGAGTTGCAATTGGGTTGGTAAATTGGGTCTGATTTGGGCTCGATTTTAGGCTGACATTGCAAGCCAATCTGGCTAGATTTTATATAGCCATTTTTTCCTATTTATTTTATAAAAAATAGTAAATTAATTTCTGGAAATGAATTGAAAGTACTAAATGATTTATAACATATAATTAACAATTTAAACATACAGGACTTAATTTTATGAATATAAGTGCAGTTAAATCTTAAAAGAGGCTAATATTACAATTATATGTAATTTAGCTTTAAAGATATGAAAAAATTACCTTAGCTATATCTTAGCATAAATGTGAAATTCCAATAAATGAACTACCAAAAATAATAATTTTTGAAATTATTATTGGGTTTTTATGGATAAAATAGGGAAATAAATTGATTTAAAACCCTTAAAAAATTATGGGAAAATAATAAAACACTTTGGCATACTTATATATGAATACATATACTATTTTGAAGGTATTTTTCATGCTGAAAAATATATAGGGAAAAATTGGATGCCAACAGCTGCCCCTCTTTACCTGGGAAGGATGAAAGAATTTTCGGATAAAGATATGATGGCCAATTTTGACCAAGAGAAATGGTTTGAAGAGGTTTAGGCCGCACCCAGGCTTCTGAGTTGCCTAAATATCCCTGGTTTTACAAGAATCATGCCATACGTAGTTCAGGATCCGTCGGCGGGGTATGCCGACGGGTACTTTCCAAGAACGGACGTAAAGTTTCGGGCAGGGTGAGTGAAAGGCTTACGGGAAAAGTGAGGTTGCGAACACTGGAGTAGAAATGCTCCTCCTGGGATGGTTGTAGCTTGCCGGTTTACCAGCAAACAAGTAATATAAGCATATATCGTGCTTAAATTTAGACATGATGCAAATTCCTGTTGGACCGTGAATGCTGTCTTTGAAAGGTTGTGATAAAGTCTTTAGACCATGATGTCCTGGTCCATGAAGCATATAATAAAGGATTCACATGCTATGAAATGATGCTCTCAGGCTATGAAAATGGTGCCTCCAAAGCATGACACCTTTGAATAATGATATGAAAGAGAATGAAAGGGATCCTCAGGCAATGACATTGTGTTCTCGGGCTATGAGGATGGTGCCTCCAAATGATGATGCCTTTGGATAAGTTGGCGATATTTAAGCCCATGAAGGATTGCGTAGCATGTGGCGATCTTTCAACCATGCAATGTGGTGATCTTTCAGCCGTGCAATGTGGAGATCTTTCAACTGTTCAATATGGCGATCTTTTAGCCAAGCAATGTGGCAATCTTTCACCTGTGCAATGTGGCGATCTTTCAGCCATGCAATGTGGCAATCTTTCAGCTATGCAATGTGGCAATCTTTCAGCCGTGCAATATGGATGGAGACAACATTTAGTCTCGGAAGGTAGAATAGTAGCCTTATGCAAGCTGGAAGGCAGAATAGTAGCCTTGTGCAATACAAGTGCAGATAGCGGTAGAGTTTAACCTTGAAAGGTAGAATAGTAGCCTTCTGCAAATTGGAAGGCAGAACGGTAGCCTTATGCAGGTTAGAAGGCAGAATAGTAGCCTTATTTAAGTTGGAGGACAGAATAGTAGCCTTATGCAAGTTGGAGGGCAGAATAGTAGTCTTATGCAAGTTGGAAGGCAGAATAGTAGCCCTATGCAAGTTGAACGGTAGAATGGTAGCCTTATGTAATGCAAATGCAGATAGAGGTAGAGCTTAACCTCGAAAGGTAGATTACCAGCCTTATGCAAGTTGGAAGGCAGAATAGTAGTCTTATGCAGGTTGGAAGGCAAAATAGTAGCCTTATGCAAGTTGGAAGGCAGAATGGTAGCCTTATGCAATGCAAATGGAGATAGAGGTAAAGCTTAATCTCAGAAGGCAGAATAGTAGCCTTATGCAAGTTGGAAGGCAGAATGGTAGCCTTATGCAATGCAAATGCAGATTGAGGTAGAGCTTAACCTTGGAAGGCAAAATAGTAGCCTTATGCAAACAATAAAATAGCGGATGACAGTAGAGTTTCTTAGCTGATAGCAGATTGCGACGTGGTCATTACTGGGATCATTGTGACATACGGAACATTATGGGTGCATGCTGATAGCGGATGTTGGTAAGTGCAATGGTTCGGAGAATCGTGTTCTTGAACAATGTTTGTTCTATGGACGTACAGTACGTTCAATGATTTCGTAACCCTAGTGCCTGCATCCAAAGAAAAATCATGAGTGTTGTAAAGGGGAAGGTTAGTTCGTATCCCTGCTGGCTTTGCTTGACTCGTTTAGCTTTGATCTGGCGATACCGTCGGTATCATCAGGGTAGCGTTTCTAAACGAAGCAGTTTCGATAATAAACATGTATGATTTTTTGTAAAATATAGCATAAGATGTATAATAGTTTTTAGATGAACCGACGACTATGATGTGGTTCGAGACATTGCGACCTCTCTTGCCACGGAATTTTGAGGGTCCTCCTCAAAATTCTAACCTAGTTTCAAATTTTGGGGAGAATTGAAAATTTTATTGAATTGTGATCGAACCCATAGGGCTGCCTACGTATCCCCTCTTAAACGGGAATCAGGTTAGGCGTAGTTCAATTTACATCATATAAGGAAAGCATAAAGTTACACATAGTAACGCTTGACTGCATCTGAATTAATCGACTTTGGCCAGACTTCTTCATCCATCTCTGCAAGTATGAGGGCCCCTCCTGTCAGAACTCAGTGAACCATGTATGGGACCTGCCAGTTGGGAGAGAACTTCCCTTTGGCTTCATCCTGGTGCAAAAAAATTTTCTTTAATACCAACTGCCCAGATGTGAATTGCCTTGGCTTGACTCTCTTATTGAAGGATCTGGACATTCTGTTCTGATAGAGTTGACCATGGCAAACTGCACTCATTCTCTTTCCATGTATAAGATCTAGCTGCTCGTAACGACTCTTCACCCACTCTGCATGTTGAGCTCAGCTTCCTGTATGATCCTTAAGGAAGAAATTTCTACTTCGGCGGGAATGACAGCTTCTGTACCATAAACTAGCATATAGGGGTTGCCCCGATTGATGTGCAGACTGTGGTGCGATACCCTAATAGAGCAAATGATAACTTTTCGTGCCACTGTTTATGCTTCTCTATCATTTTCCTCAATGTCTTCTTGATATTATTGGCAGCTTCTACGGCTCCGTTCATTTGAGGCATGTAGGCTGTGGAATTCTTGTGTCTGATCTTGAAAATCTCACACATGGCTTTCATTAAGTCGCTATTGATATTGGAGCCATTATCAGTGATGATTGACTCTGGAATACCAAATCGACAAACAATGCGATCCCGGACAAAGTCCGTCACGACTTTTTTAGTCATTGCTTTGTAAGATGCTGCTTCGACCCACTTGGTGAAATAGTCAATTGCCACTAGGGTAAACCTATATCTGTTAGAAGCAGCAGGCTCGATTGATCCAATAACATCCATTCCCCAGGTGGCGAATAGCCACGGTGAGCTTGTTGTATTGAGCTCGCTCGGAGGTACCTTTATCATGTCTGCATTTATCTGGCAGCGATCGTATTTCTGAACATACTAGATGCAGTCTGTTTCCATAGTCATCCAAAAGTAACCATCTCAGAGTATCTTCTTTACTAAGACTATATCGTTCATATGTGGACCACAGGTCCCAACATAAATTTCTTCTAGTAGCCTGGATGCTTCCTTTGCATCAACACACCTTAATAATCCCAAATCAGGAGTCCTCCTATACAGGGTTCCTCCGCTGTGAAAGAAGTTGTTGGACAGCCTCCGAAGTGTGCATTTTTGAGTATGACTGGCAAGCTCTGGGTACTCTTCTTTTGCCAGATACTCATTGATATCATAAAACCAAGGATTTTTGTTTGCTTCTTCTTCAACATGGTCATAATAAGCTGACTGATTATGAATTTTCATCGGAATGGGATCGATGAAATTCTTTTCTGGATGCTATATCATCGATGATAGGGTAGCCAATGCATCGGCGAACTCATTCTGGATTTTGGGAACATGTTAGAATTCTGTCTTCGTGAACCTCTTTCTCAATTCCTGTACATGATGCAAATATGGGAGTATCTTGGAATTCTTGGTTGCCCATTCCTCTCGTACCTGATGTATAAGTAAATTTGAATCTCCAATTACTAGCAACTCTTGCATGTTCATGTCAATGGCCATTTTGATCCCTAAGATGCAGGCTTCATATTTGGCCATATTGTTTGTGTAGAGGAACCTAAGTTTGGCAGACACTGGATAATGCTGACTGGTTTCTGATACCAAGACTGCTCCTATGCCAACTCCTTTGAAGTTTGTTACTCCATCGAAGAATATTCTCCAGATGTCATAGGATTCTGCAATGTCTTCTCCTATGAATGATACCTCTTCATCGGGGAAATACGTTTTCAAAGGTTCATATTCTCCATCCATGGGGTTTTCAGCAAGGCGGTCTGCCAGTGCTTGTCCTTTGACCTCCTTATGAGTTATGTAAACAATGTCAAATTCTCTCAATAGTAGTTGCCACTTGGCTAGCTTGCCAATGGGCATGGGCTTCTGAAAGATGTACTTTAAAGGATCCATCCTTGATATGAGGTACGTGGTATAGGCACAGAAGTAATGTCTCAGCTTCTAACCACCCAAGTCAAAGCACAGTAGGTGCATCCCAAAAGAGAATACCAAGCCTCGTACAGAGTGAACTTCTTGCTGAGATAATAAATTGCTTGTTCCTTTCTCCCTATTTTATCGTGCTACCCCAAAAAGCAGTCGAAAGCTCCATCTAACACTGCAAGGTAGAGCAGTAAGGGTCTACCTAGCTTGGGAGGAATTAGGAATGGTGGTGTTGATAGGTACTCCTTGATTTTGTTGAAGGCCTTTTGGCAGTCATCGGTCCATTTTGCAGCGGCGTCCTTCTTTATCATTTTAAAGATTGGTTCATATATAACCGTAGACTGCGGTATGAACCGGCTGATGTAGTTCAACCTTCCTAGGAACTTATCACATCTTTCTTGTTCTTTGGCAGTGGCAGTTCTCGAATGGCTTTGACCTTTGATGGATCCAACTCTATTCCTAGGCGGCTCACAATAAACCCGAGCAACTTCCCAAATGCACACATTGCAGGATTCAGTTTCAGGTTGTACCTTCGCAATCTATTGAAGAACTTCCTCAAATCTTCCATGTGATCAGTGGCCTTCTTGGAATTGATGATAACATCATCCACATATACATCAATCTACTTGTGTATCATATCGTGAAAAATGGTAGTCATGGCCCTCATGTAGATGGCCCCTGCATTCTTCAGGCCGAATGGCATCATTTTGTAACAATACACTCCCAATGGCGTAATGAAAGCTGTTTTCACAGTGTCTTCCTCATCCATCCAGATCTGATGATAATCAGTGAAATAATCTACAAATGATTGTAACTCATGTTTGGCGCAATTGTCAAATAGGATATGTATATTCGGCAGAGGGAAATCGTCTTTCGGACTGGCCCAGTTGAGATCCTGGTAGTCGACACAGACTCTAACCTTCCCATCTTTCTTTGGCACTGGCACGATGTTGGCTAACCATGTCGGGTGTTCCACTACCCTGAGATTGTTAGCTTTGACTTGCTTAGTAACTTCTTCATTGATTTTCAAATGCATATCAGGCTTGAACTTCCTGAGCTTCTACATTACCGGCGGACATGTCGGATCAGTTGGCAGTTTGTGGGCCACAATAGATGTACTCAGACCAGTCATGTCCTCATACGACCAGGCAAATATGTTCTCATATTCCCTTAGAAATTCGGTGTATTCCTTCTTCTTTGATGGCAATAAGTGAATGTTGATCCGTGTTTCCTTGACATTTTCTTCATCTACCAGGTCAACAACTTGTGTTTCATCCAGATTGGACTTAGGTCTCTTCTCAAAGTTCTTAACTTCTTTGACGATCTCCTCAGGTATGTCATCTTCTTCTGAATCGATGTATGTTTGTTGAGTTGTCTCATTGCATGTCACATTCATTGGTTCATCAAGATAAGTAATAGTAATGTTGTATGGGTAAAGTAAGGAGGGAAATGATAGAAATAAATATTAATTCATTGGAAAAATCAAAAATATGCTTTGATAAATTGAATAATTGTTTCAAACATTGGTGATCTAATTGCAGAAATTGAAAAATGCAAAAAGAAAATCGTTCATCAAATAAAACCGGGAATAGGGTTTGTTTTAGCCTTGCTACCCGAGGCTCGTCGGGCTCTGGTGGTCCAGATGGTCCAATTGTTGAGGTATGCTTCTCTGCTCATATCTTGTATGGAAGGACCTTCCTCCCCTTCCTCCTCAAGATAACATAGCAATCCATATCATTGTCCTCTAGAAATAAGTTTTTCACTGCCACGAGTGCTTCTTACTCATCTGTCCTATAGATGACGCCAGCCTGTTGGAAAGTCTGCTCCAGGTGTGGTATTTGTTGCTCTAATGGGTAGTAAGGACCGCGCCATGGTGGCAACCAATTATTGAACTCCTTCCAGGTGTATTTATATCCCAAGCCGAAAGTAGTGCAATATTTCTTGAGTTTTATAGGCTTGGCAATTATTTGGAGATTCTTGCCAAGTCCCTTGCCAGGTTTGTACCCACTCCAATTCAATATACTCTCGATCTTGTTATCTCACCATTTATCATTTTTGACAGCATTGACCCGCTCGATGTGGTGGTAAGTCTCTCCCCCGGGCTTTCTTCTTCCCCCTATCGCCGGAATGGACTGGCAACTCTATATAGGATTGTTGCCGTCACCGTGGATGATTACTTTCTGGTGATTCCATTTAAACTTTACGGCCTGATGCAGTGTTGAAGCTACAGCCCCCGCAGTATGAATCTTGGGTCGCCCTAGCAGCAGGTTGTAGGATGTTGGCACATCTATCACTTGAAAGTTGACCTCGAACAAGGTTGGTCCCATCTGCAGACACATGCTAATTTCACCGATTGTGGACCTCTGAGACCCGTCAAAAGCTTTCACATTGATTGCTCCTTCTTTTATCTCATGCAACCCTTTGCCCAACTTCTTGAGTGTTATTAATGGACATATGTTAAGGCTGGAACCCCCATCGATCAGGATCGTAGTGATAAAGTAGTCTTCGCATTGCATGGTGATATACAAGTCTTTGTTGTAACCCAACCCTTCAGGTAACAGCTCATCCTTATAGAAGGTTATTTTATTTCTTTCTAATACTTGTCCTACCATATTAGCCATTTCCCCGCTGGTGATATTACTTGGCACGTACGCTTCACTTAGCACCTTCAATAGAGCATTTTTGTGTCTTAGAATTCTGTAGCAATGAGAGGATACATATCTGTGTCGGTGTTTTATTTAGCTGGTCGATGGCCGAATAAACCTTGGCATATTTTTTTCTCCAAAGGTCATCTAGACATGTTTTCAATGATGAGTGGTCGGTTGGAAGCCTGGTTGCTTGACTCAGCTAGGTGTTCCAGGGTATAGACTCTTCCAGTTCTTGTCAAACCCTAAGCTACAACACTCTCTTCGAATCTAATTTTTCCTTTCCACTTAGCCTCAGCTATATAATCCCAAGGGATATCTTTTGTATGGAATGACAGCATGGTGGTCATCGCTACTGGAATAGGTGCGACCACTTTTACTTCGAAAGGGACATGTTCTTTGGGTGGTAAAATTGTAACCTCAAATGGTGCTGGTGCTTTTTTTGATGGTGCTTTTTCAAACTCAAGAGGGATAGACACGTCTACCTCACTGACCTTGGATGGTTGGATTTGGACTATGATAGGGTTGAGAGTAACTGCTGGCTTCTTTGGATCATCGCCTTCCGCGATCAACCCAATGGATCCCTCGTGATCCCAATCATCCTCTACTTCAATCATGTGAATACCCCCGACTTTGTGGTCTAGTAGAGGGTTGTTGCGAATGTTCAGAGTGGCTTCCTTTGCTACAATGACCTTGTTATCAATCAGGGACTGTATCTTGTCTTTTAAAGAGCGGCAATCATCAATGTTGTGTCCTTTCATGCCGGAGTGGTATGCATAAGATTTCTTTGGGTTAACCCACTGAGAAGGATTCTCAGGAAGTTGTAGCAGGGATGGGGGTGACATAACAGGCAGCTTATAGCTGATCAATGGGTTCGGCGATGGCTATGTATTGTTTTGGAGGCCTCCGATCAAAATTAGGTCAGGATCTAGGGAAATTTTGGCATGCGAGGGGTGATTGGTAATAAGATGGTTGGGTATTGTAAGTTTGATAGACATGAGTAGGCTGGGAGTATCTGGGCGAGGTAGGCTGATATGTGGGAGGTGGAGGTGACTGATAAGTTTATTGTAGAGCTTGGTAGGAGGTGCTTGGTAATTTGGGATTGACTGATATGTGAGTGGAGGTATTGGGTAGGTTTGGTATTTGAGAGGAGACTTAGTCCTTTGTGCAACCATCACGGCCCCTACATCATCTTTTTAGACACACCACCAGACTGCAAGGCCTTATTTGTGGCTTGCAAGGCCTCGAAGTTTGTAACCATAACGCTTTTGATACCTTCTACAATTCGTTCCCCCAGCTTAATAATGTCAGAAAACTTATGATTCTTAATCACCATCAACCGTTCATAGTACTGCGGTTCTTAAGCCCGTACGAAGAACTTGTTTATTTGTTCTTCTTCTAAGGTGGGTCTGACCTTAGCGGCTTCATACCTCCAGCGAGTAGCATACTCACGAAATGTCTCCGTGGGCTTCTTCTTTAAATTTTAGATATAAAGCGCGTCTGGCGCATTTTCTATGTTAAACCTGAACCTGTCCATAAAGCAGATGCCATACCTACCCAGCTCGACCATTTCTTAGGATCTTGGCTGATGTACCAAGATAATGAATCTCCTTTCAAACTCCTCATGAATAGCTTCATGCGGATGCTTTCCTCTTTTCCTACCCCGACCAGCTTGTCACAGTATGTTCTTAGATGGACCCTTAGATCACCTGTTCCATCAAACATCTCAAACTTGGGAGGTTTGTACCCCTCTGGTAGTTTGACATCTAGTTGTATGCAGAGATCTTCATAGTTCAACCCTTTGATCCTTTTACTTCCTTCCACACCTTAGATTTGGCTGGTTAATTTCTTAAGCTCTTCAGCCAAGTTTCTAATGAGTAGATATTTTTCATTGGACTCAGGTGTGCAAGATATAGGTTGGGTGGAGAGTGGCATGGTCTCTACGTAGATGCGGTTATTGTGGTGGCCTGGTGTGGAAATGGTCATTTGCAAAATTTTATGTTTTGGGGATAAGTAATGGATTATTGTGTGGAGTGTGGCAAGTGTTGCATTGATTCGTTGTTTCAACAGTGGGATAATTTGGTTGCTTTTGTGGGGTTGTGGGATTTTGACCATTGGGGAAGATGGTGTCTGGGGTTCTGAGGGAGAAGGATAGGTTGGCCAGATTCCAAACCTGATCAAGCTCTTCTTGAAACTTCAACAATTTCTGCTCAAGTTGTGACACATTTTCATTGGGAACCCGAATACCATGGCCATCAATGGCCTCTGCTGTTTTGTTCACCTTTCTGATGTTCAAATCTTCCATTTTGCCTTTGTTCTTGTTCTTAATATGACTTAGAGAGGGAGTGGGTGGAGTTCTCTTTGATCTCATGGAATAAGATGATGTTGCCAGAGTGCACGAACTAACCTTTGGGGAGGGGGAATAACAAACAAAAAATAAAATAAAAAGATAAACAAGTTAGTGGGGATCATAAAAAGTGTTGCAATATTTAAACACACAGTGCAGGAATGTAAATCGTGTCCTAATTTGGCAGCCTTGTTGTGCCCAAGGTAGGCCTAGCAACAAATTGATTTGGAGAACTTAGAGTGCTAAATGCCTTATTTCATTGATAAAGATAAGACGAATCCCAAATCAACATTAAATAAACAAGAAATTAAAGTTACTAATGGCCATTGGCCTTGTTACATTTTAAGCAAAGAAGAAAATTCCTATCTGCTTAGTCCCAGAAGGACCTTCCCTAGATTCGACATCCTTGGCTCCTTCGAACGGCTTTCCCAACTCGCGAAGTCCTAGCAACAGGTATGCTCTGGCTAGATATCCACCTTCATCCCCTTTAGCCTCTTGACAATCTTCAACCCTTTTGAGAAACTTTATCTCCAGCTCCACAATGCCTCGCTCCAGGTATCCCAGTCTTTTTTTAGCATTGGTAGCCATATCTCTCCATTCCTCGATTAGATTTTGGTTGGATTCTTGTATTTCTCTATGTTCACTTTCATACTCGCGGATCCTTTTACGCAACTGGTTGTACTTGACTTGCGCCTCAGCCCTTCGTCTATAATCCTGTGGCCTCGAACAAACCCTAGCTGGCCCAAACCATCATGATTATCCTTCAACCAACCTGAATAGAAAGGGGTGCAATTGGCGTGGTATCTGTATGTCTCTATGGAGTCCTTCCCCATTACGATATTGCTATGCCACATGTGTTGGGCTTAGCACTTGTGGGGGCTATCATCGCCTTGGAAGTCGGCTAGAAAATGGCTCATCTTGTCGACCCTAGGTATGACCTGCTTTCTATCAGCTTGCCTCATAACTTGCAGTGGGACGTAAGGGTAGGTGACCCTTAGGCCAATTAGTATCAGGAAAGGTACATCCCTAGATCAGATGACGAACTCCTCCATCGTAAACCATTCAACATCCACTAAACTTGTTCCTCGATCAGATTATCAAATAGCTGAAATCTTTTAGCATCTTCGGGATGGGCGAACATGTCGGGGATGTAATTCATTCGCTTTGGATGGTGGAAAGTGATGTGATCATCCCAGTCCACACGTTGAATTTCTTGTCGATATTCTCCCTTTGGGAGATGTTCTATAAGCCAAAGTTGGAGTAGAATATTGCAGCCTTCAAAGTGATTTGCTCCTTGTTGAAATTTCTCTAAGGCTTGGTATATGTCTGCAATAATCATAGGTACAATTCTGAATGCCTGCCTACCAGTCCCTTCCATCAAGGTTTTGGTTACCATAGCTAGCCTAGTATGAATTCTACCTTTCTTTGTCAGAAATACAATCAGACACAGGAAGCAAAATATGAAGACGAAAGCCATGTGGTGGACGTGTCCCAAGGATGTAATGGCAAACTCGCCAGAGTAGGTGCGGTAAGATTTGCTGTGACCGTACCTTTCATACAAGTAGTCAAAATGGATGTATGAATCCTTCAAGCATGTCAATCCCGGATTCTTCTTCAAACCCATCATTTTAAGGCGCCTCTACCTTTGCAATTCTCAAGCATTAGCAAGCCCGGAGTATCCCATACTAGGCCAGCCAATCCCCCTATCTCTTCTAGCAAAGGTGCCATTTCAATACCCCCAAAGTGGAATATGGCCCTTTCACAATCCCAAAATAATGTGGCAGCTTCTATGATCATGTTATTGGGTTGGATTTCCAGGAGGGATGGCAGATTTCCTAGGTATTTTCTAAAGAGATTCTGATCGCTAGAGTGCAAATCTTTCCACCAGCTTAGCGACCTTGGATGGATGTTGGTGACTATGCTGAATCTGGGACTTTGTGCCTCATAATTCTGCAAGGCAAATAAGTTTAGACCCTACCCCCACCAGGACTCGACTATTTAATATCAACAATTAGCAGGAAGCATCTAGTTCTCTAAATAAATGCACAAAACGTGGCGACGTCCGTTAGAGTTTAGGGAAACCTAGTGGACTTTGGACAAGGCTATATTAAAGGATCATTATGTGGACAACATAACTGATCCGGCTTGGTTTGACCATGATGCATGCACAATTTAAACATAGTAAGGTTTCTATGGGGTTTTAGACTGGTACCCTTGAGCAGACAACTCAAGGGGGAGGCTCAGAACTGTCGACTGCACCGCTGATCAACTAGTTTTACCGCAAATATGCCTTTCCGAATTTAGGGGGTAATGATATAGGAAGAGTGCAACCACTCATTAAAAGCATTGCCAGAGTATTTGTTTTGTCACGAGTGGAGTATGATGTTGAGCATGATTATGCAATAATTAAAAGCATGTTGGCATGTATTTGCACATTAAGAAAGTGATAAATACAACAGTTTCATAATTTAAAGCGATAAAGGAAAGAAAATAAGAAGATATAGCAGTTTTGCTTTTAAAGAATAGATTAAATGCTTAAAGGAATTAAACAAATAATTGCACATAGAGAGAGGTACAAATTCACAAGAATAATCGGAAATGGTAGAAGCCTAGAAATCCCCAGTAGAGTTGCCATGCTATCGCGCCCCCTTTTTCTCGCGAAATCGGGTTCATAACATTCGGTTGCGACAACTCTTTCCTTTTGAGAAAGGGGTTTGCAATTTTGAAGAGTCGCCACATAACGATTTTAAGGTGCATTAGGGGTCCTAGGTTTATGTGTAATATGGAACACATCAATGCAATACCTGGTAATCACTCCTCAAAAGAGAGGCTACACGTGGTATTAGCGCACCAGTCATCATATCCATATCTACCCTTCCCACCCCGTTAAGGTATTAAAGCGCGCATTGGTCTCGACCTATATTGCATGTTATTATCCGTCTCATTCTTATCTGTCTCGGAGGATTTAGGACTACTATTCCTATAAGAGGGAGGATTTTAGGCTGACTCTTAGGTTTTAAAGGTAAAAGACTAAGGCGACATTCAAAACACATAGGACTGCATATCAGGGGAGACATGTAAAACAAATAAGAAGCTCAGATGTACCTCATCAAGTAAAGCACATAAATAGCATGACTTAAAACACATTTAGGGCCAGAATTTAAAGTACCAAGACAGGATAGTTTTAGTTCATGAAGCGAACCAATTTATTACATAACTCAGATAAGAAGTCTGAATTAGGCCTGCCATCTAGTTGTAGCAGTTGCTAATTAAACAAAGGCGGATCTAATATTTCGTTATGACCAAAGGCTTGCCTAAGTGTATTGATGATACCCTAAGAGCATGATGTCTATTACTGATTCAAAGATGGTGAAGCAGTAATAGTTCTTTAAACGGGTAAATTGGATCCTATAGGCATGCTTTCTAAACCGCACTAATGACTAGGGTAAGTTGCTTAAGCTAATTCAAGACAGTACGAGTCATCTGATTTTTAACTAAAATGGTTTCAGATTATAAACTTTGTTGCTGATTATAATTCCTACAGACATGGTATCCAACATTAAAGCTAATTTCAGTCCTATAGGCATGGTATCTAGTGAAGTGGAGTTGGCAGGATTTACTTGATCACAATGAGATTCCTATAGGTATGATTTCTATGTTAATATTAACCCCATAGTCATGACATCTAGTTCAGAACTTGATTTTAACTTATGGACATGATGTATGATTGTAACCATTAGGCCCTATTGGCATGATCCCTAAGTGTGGAATTAAAATATGCAGAATTTGAAAGCAGATCCTATAGACAGGATATCTAGATGTAGAATAAAAAAAATTGTAGAATTTGAAGTAGCAAACCCTATAGGCAGGATATCTAAGTGTAAAACATGCAGAACGTTATTAAATAGATAGGCAGGACATCTAGGTGAAGAATTAAAATATGCAGAATTTGAAGCAGCAGACCCTCTAGGCATGTTATCTACCCTCCTAACAACTAACCATGCATAATTACACATCCCTTTTCACTAGCCAACCACAATATCTGTTTACAAATTATTACAGACCAATTGTTGAATTACAAGAGGAGTGCAAAAATAAGAAATTACAACCAAAGAAGCCTGATTCTGACTTACTCTATGAGTTATGGAACAAAACACTTCAAATGCTACTTGTTTTAAAGCCTTTCTCAGACATAGGTGTGTCAAAGTTCCCTAAGGGTCTCAAGTGATTCCGGGAACAGCTTACAACCAGGTTGCATGACCAGATAGAGAATGAGTGCAGTGTGGAAAGGGCCAACCCTTATGTGTCCAAGTTCAGAGGGAGCTCAAGGGTCCCAAGGCAAGGCTCACACAAGAGGGGCAGATCCTAAGTTCTTAGAGTATAGCAGAAGTGCATAAACCGAGATTTTATTTAAAACTGGATTGAGAATAGAAAAGGGAAAAGGTAATTTGGATGCAGTAGTAGTAAAACTTAAGCTACACAGGATCAGCAGTTGCACAACGGGGTCAGGGGTTTGGGAATATATTGCATATATCCCTAGGAGGTGTCAGGTTTGGATGTGTACAACAATAGATGATGCTGGCATACCGTTAAACCATCTAGGGGACACAAACATATAAGGGAATATGGGGTTTGGGATTCAGTAAATCACATAATCAAGTGACTGACATAGTGCATACATAAGGGAACACATTAATATAGAAAAAGGAGGGAGCAGATTATAGCATGCTCAGTGATTAAACTTGATTGCATAAATATAAGTAAAAGCAGGTAAGAGTGAAGGAAACATCTAATGAAATATGTTGTTTTTTATGTTTAAAGATTAACTAGGACATACCAATAAGAAGCAAATGTAGGAAGGAAAAATAAACAAGTTTCCATAGCCTAGCCTTGGATTTTAGCCAGCTAGACAAAGTAGTAGCACAAATAGCCACAGAGAAAAGAGAGAGTTTTTGTGAAGTGTGTGTTCTGAACTTATGTAGTTCCTTGTCTTTCAAAGAAGAGAAGGTGGGTATTTATAATTCTTGAAAACTAGTGAAGGGGAGGTAATAAGTAAAGTCTCAATACAAACATGGAAACAATCACAAGTCAGAATCAATTACCCAAGTGATCCCCCTTTAATTAAGGAATCACTGTTTAACGGGTAGAAACAGGCCTAATTAAGGAAAGAAAATCAGTTTGGAAATAGGCTGATTATTGCCATATAAGGGGGTAGTAAAAGCATGCAGTGAACAATCAAGTTTGGGTAAAAAATAAACTTATTTTGGGAAAGAAATCAGCAAGGTAAAAACATCACAGTAAAAGGAAGAGAATCAATAAATTTTAAACATGCAAGTGAAATCAGGGCTCATATAAGAAAAGCTTTTGAAATCAATAACAAGATCAAGATCAATCAAGGAAGGAACATGCTTCTACAATTTAGTATATAAATAGAGTGAGCAAAACATTAGTCATACGATAGTAGTAGAAATAAGCATAGGATTCAATAGATAGTCAAGGCTCACACATGTAGCCAACGTGAAGAAGAGAGTCAAACAAGTAAAGGTCTCATAGTAATAGGTGAGGAAACCTTTTGAAAAGTTAGGGTTTCAACAAAAGTCGAGTTTAAAAGATAGCGAAACTCGGAATCAGATATGTCACATGAAGAAGAGAGAGTCAGAAATAAAGAACTTCAGTCAAATTAAGCGCATAATCAAACAAACAGTTTTAGACCAAGAAGACCTAGGGTTTTTAACAATAATCGAGTTTAAAAGATGACCAACAAATAAGTCAAATAAGAACTTAACCAAACAAGTACACATCTAACAAACAGCTTCAGAACTCGAATGAAACCCAAAAAAAATTAGGATTTTCAACATGCTAACTCAGATAGAAGAACAACATGAGCAAAACATGGCAAAATCACAATTATGTTAAAATCAGAGAAGGGGACTTAAAGGAAAACCCTAATCGGAAAAAATGAAGAGTTATTTTGAAAGAAAAGTTAAAGAACCTTCGAGAAACACTTAAGAAAGTCATGGTAGGTACAGATCTAAAGCATATCTGGAAGAAAGTTGAAAGATCTTAAAGATTAGGGTTTTGAAAAACCCAAAAAAGGTGAGAGAGGCCTTGAAAGTTACCGATCTAACCAGGAGAGTCAAGGATCTGACTCGAACGGCCATGGCTGGCTGGAGAAAGGTCAGGGATGACCAGAGAAAGGCTATGAACTGAAATCAAGCAAGGGCTGGACCAGATTCCCCCAAGGTCTGGCCTTGAAATCACAGGAACAAACACCATGAGCCGTAGGAGGCCACTACACATCTCTCATGGCCGTGGGAGGCCATTGATTAGGCGGGGTTTAGGGTGGATTAGGGTGTAGTTTGATGGCGGCGGATAGGGTTCGTAAGAGTTGCAGAGAGAGTTGAGAGAGAAGAGGGATTCAAAGGTGGTGGTAGGTGAATAATGAACTAGGGTAAGGGGTCGTTTGGAATTAAAAAGGAAAAGGAAGCCGGTGGCCATTGATCTAAATGATCAACGGTTGGGATTAAAAGGGTTAGGTAGGGATCCGGGTTTAGGTAGGTTTAGTTGAGTTAGGGGCCGGGTTTAAGTTGCAATTGGTTTGGGAAATTGGGTCTGATGCGGGCTCAATTTTAGGCTATTGCAAGCCAATCTAACTAGATTTTAAATAGCCATTTTTCCCTATTTATTTTATAAAAAATAGTAAATTAATTTTTGGAAATGAATTGAAAGTGCTAAAATGATTTATAACATATAATTAACAATTTAAACATATAGGACTTAATTTTATGAATATAAACGCAGTTAAATCTTAAAAGAAGTTAATATTATAATTATATGTAATTTAGCTTTAAAGATACTAAATAGATTTGTAAAAATATGAAAAAATTATCTTAGCTATACCTTAGCATAAACGTGAAAGTTTAATAAATGAACTACCAAAAATAATAATTTTAGAAATTATTCTTGGGGTTTTATGGATAAAATAGGGAAATAAATTCATTTAAAACCCTTAAAAAATTATGGGAAAATAATAAAATACTTGGTCAACTTATAGATGCATACATATGCTATTTTGAAGGTATTTTGCTTGCTGAAAAATACATAGGAAAAAATTGGGTGTCAACAGTATTTAATAGGGTGTATTCATATGTATACAGATGTATTTGTGTGGATTATATATTCAGAAAGATTATACAATTTAAAACCCGAACATTTTTTGTATCTAGATTTATTTAGATGTATTCAAAAAAATAAATGACTTATGTATTGTTGAATGACATATGAAATCTTTTTGTAATACACTCATATTCATATGTTTATAACAGTTTGTTTTTGTATGTAGTCAGATGTATTCAGATATAGAATATGAGTGTCCCCTGAATTATATATTCACACAATAATATAATACACCAACTAACTATATCCGGAATCTATTCACGCAAAAATTTAAAATGTATTATTTCAAAATGTCACTGGAATCTATGACACATCGTTATAGCACTAATACAAGTCAGAATGTAAACTAAGTCCTACGTGGAGCATTTCTAAACGTTCGCTTGTTATGTCCTCCCTGCCCATATATGCTACATGAATGTTGATTTTTCTGCTGCAGCAATTCACTGAACGACTTAATATGCTTCTTCTTTGGCCTTCCAGGAGGTCTTTTTCATTTGGGTGGTAATACAACTTCCACTGATATATGTGCTCGTATATTCCATTCAATTCAGTCTGGCAGCGGATACACAGGCACCTCGTATGTCATTACTACAGAATTTGGTTTGTAATAGTTAGAGCAACAATATTCTGGCATTAGAAACCTGCTCTTCAATACAGTCCAAGCGTGTGGGCATGGTAATTCGTCAACTTGTAACCGCCTACAAATGCATTTTCTCTCTAAAAGGCACACGGTGTAATGCCTTCCCTCATCGTTCACCATATGCAAGTATTCAGTCGATGATACCACCTACATTTAAACATAGACCTATAAGTTTTGAGCACATATAAACAAAAAAATTCATTTATATACCAAAGAATAAATGTATTAATTACAATATAGATATATACAATTAAAATATAATTTAAATATACAGCAGTAAACTTTTATTTATCAAGGAATCATCATATTTATTGAATTCAAACAAATATGTATTGAATACAAACATCTTTCTGCATATAAAAAACAAAGACATACATTTGAATACAAGAATGCAACGGTACGGTCGGTCGTTTTAAAAATTAACACCCCGATCCCCTATTAATTGCTTTTCCCGTATTTATTTCTGCTATTGTGAATTGTCGGGAGGATTCGTTTGGACTTTCGGACTGTTTTGGGACACTTAGTCCCTGAATGAGAGTTTAAGCTTTAAAATTTGGACCGCAGTCGGAGTAGTGTGAAAATGGCCTCAGAATGGAATTGTGTTGGTTCCATTAGCTCCGTTGGGTGATTTCAGGCTTAGGGGCGTTTTCAGGTTATATTTTGGAGGTCCATAGCTTAATAAGGCTTGAAATGCTGAAAGTCGAATTTTTGAAGTTTCCGGTTCGATACTGAGATTTTGATATCGGGGTCGGAATGGACTTCCAAAAGTTGGAGTAGGTCCGTTGTATAATTTGGGATATGTGTGAAAACTTTCAGGTCATTCAGACCAGGTTTGATAGACTTTTTGATCAAAAGCGGAAATTGAAAGTTTTGGAATCCTTAAGCTTGAATGCGTGGGTGTTTTGATGATTCGATGTTATTTTAAGAGCTTCGAAGATTGGTATAAGTTTGAATAGTGGTATATGAATTGTTTGTACTTTTGGTTGAGGTCCCGAGGACCTCAACATAATTCCGAATGGTTGACGGAAGGCTGGGAGTTAGAGTGTGCAGCTGAAGCTCCTGAATTACTGTTATAACCGCACCTGCGGATTGGGACCACAGGTGTGGAACCGCAGAAGCGTGGGAGAAGCTGCAGATGCGGCCATGCGCTAGATGATCAGGAGTCACAGGTACGGGTGCTTTATCGCACCTACGAGACCGCAAATGCGGTAAGTGAAGCCCAGATGTGTCCATGCGCTAGAAGATCAGAAGTCGTAGGTGCGGGTGCTTTATGCACCTATGAGACTGCAGATGTGGTAAGTGAAGTGCAGGTACGGCCAGTGCATTTAAATGAAATTTTGCAAATGCGCACTTGGGACCGCAGGTACAGAAACCCTGGGCCAAAACCTATATAAGGTTTCTGTCGCAATTTTAGCCTATTCTTTCACCATTTTATCAGGGAATTGAGCTTTTTGGGAGGTTATTAAGAGAGGATTCAAGGGAGTTTTAAGGAGATCTGGTCCAGTTGGATTCGGGTACTCGTGAAAAGAACGTGATTTCGAATTGATTGAGCTAGTTCGAGGTAAGTGGCTTGCCTAACATTGTGTGGGGGAACTCTCTTAGGATTTGATATTGTTGATATATAAAATGCCTTGTACGTGAGATGGCGAGTGCGTACATGTACTAATTGTTGAAAATCCTGATTTCATTAAGTAACTATAACTGTGTTTTCTTCTCTGTTTATACTACTTGCAATTTAAGCCTACTGTTAGCTTAGAGAAGCATGTTTTAAGTGAATTAATTGCTTTACTTGTTCAAACTACTTTATTTGAATTCTATGTAGCATGATATATTCGAAATACCTGTTTTACCTTAGTATGAAATTGGATTGAATTGACTATTCGTCGTGTTGCTGCTGTGTGTTTACTTTGGGACTACGAGTGATATCCCGGTAGATCCCCGTTGACTGTTTATTTGGAACTACAGATTGATATTCCGGTAGATCCCCCTGCACATTTATATTGGAACTACGGAACTGCATAGATTCCCCCAGTACTGGGTATTTATATTTGGGACTATGGATTGGTATTCCGGGTGATCCCCTGCACACTACGAGTTGGACTACGGGACGACACCCAGGAGATCTACTGGACATTTATATTTGGGGACTATAGGACGATATCCTGGTAGATCCACAGTTTCTATCTCTGTGTGGAGTTACGTTCTTTCTATGATTATCTCTCCGTTATATTTGTTTTTATTCTTATTATCCTCTATTACTTCATACTATTTTATATATATATATATATATATATATATGACCGGTAGGTCCCTGACCTTCCTCGTCACTACTCGACCGAGGTTAGGCTTCACACTTACTGGGTACCGCCGTGGTGTACTCATGCCCTTTCCTACACATGTTTTTCGTGTGCAGATCTAGGTTCTTCGACACAGATCTACTATCCTTGAGGCGAGGCGATTCTGCAGAGACTTCGAGGTATATCTTCCACATCCGCAAACAGAGGAGTCCTTCTACATTCTCTCTTATAGTTATAGCCCATCTGTATTTCTTTTGATTTAAACATTCTAGAGTTAGAGCACTATGTAGTGGCCATAGCTTGTGATTTCATGAGATTCTGGGTTCTGGGAAATCTTTTCAGTAAAGAGTGTGTATTTGTAAGTGCTGAGCCGCATCTTAAATGTTTTCATTGTGCTTATCCATAGTTTTTACTAGTTTTTATCTGTTGGCTTTTTCGCAAATTGTTAGGCTTACCTAGTCGTAGAGATTATGTGCCGTCACGATAGTTCACGGAGGGTGAACTGGGGTCGTGGCAACGAAATTATTTGAAGATAGAGGAATACATCCTATATGTAGACTGGTAGAATATTAAAGATGATCACATATTACCTTATGAATATATTGATATACATTAAATATTTGTTTATGAAATGCATATGGATAGAAACAAAAACATTAAATTCAACTAATGATACAATGAGCATATGGACTGTATTTCAAATAGTATAAATTGTGTCAGAAAAAATACACCTTCTACAAGGGCTAATTATATGATACAATAACTTATAAAAATAAAACTTACAATCATGCGTGTAGATATTGCCTCGTTCAAAGTAAGCATCTGCTGGTATTTTTTTCAAGCGTTGTGTATGTCTGTGTAGCTTCTTTCCGGTTGCTGCAATTCCAACATCCAAACATCTTCCTAAATTCTTCAAGGAAGTCGTATATTGGCAATTCCCTTGCTGATGGAAAGTGAGGCATTGATTGACTCAACAATATTTGACGTCATGATCCATCCCCTGTTAACAAGTACATACAACCTAGCCCACTTTTCGTATCCAGCTAACTTGAAGTATTCTTTCACCCTAATATCTACCTTCTTCACCTTCTCCATTAGACTGTCAAATTCAACCTCTGTGTATGCTTTTTCCATCGAGAAGTATATCTCGCCCAACTTTGCATGACTCTTTTTGAATTTCCAATATACATTACTCCATAGATGCCATATACAAGCAAAATGTGGTACCTCTGGATACACTCTCGATACAGATTTGATGATACTCTCATTCCTATATGAAAGATGCACATGTTTTCCCTCTCACCATATGCTTCCTTGAATTGCTCAAAGAACTACGACCAAGCAGCATGGTTCTCTAAATCAAAACATCATATGCTAGTGGAAATATATGACCTGTAAAGACAATTGCATATATATTTTTAAAATATGTATTTCATTCCTTAAAATGGAACAAATTTTATACGACATGGGTATTAATATAAACAAAGTTTATTGTAATCCACATACTAGCCTGCACTATCCAATGTGCTGGATGAGACGAATGTCCCAGTTTAACAAAATTTTAGGTGACTTCTATCCACCACCACAATAAGTCTACAATGATGGAACCCCTTTATAAAGGCATACAAAGATATATACGCATACATAAACTTATTTTTTGGCAATTTTAACATTCTAATGATCGACCCAGGATATGTCATATCCATTGTATATAAGTATCTTGGTAATTTATTGTATGAATTAGCCGGTTCACCTCTCAAAAATTCCATGAACTCTCCCGCATAACACTGAAATAGGAATCAGAAGAACCCTGGGGACCTGAATACCCATGGGAGGAACCCTAAATACGAGCAGGTGGTGGTGCTGAATATGGGGTCCTACTGGGCTGACCCCTCCCAAACTGATCTCTACCCCTAGCCGGGGCACCTCTGAACTCACCAGAGAAACTAGCCCTCTTATCATGTTGCATTTGTTCCCTACCCATCAGATGGTAGCCTCCAATCCTCCGAGCAATCTCCACTACTAACTGATAAGGAGTCCCCATTTCTACCTCTCGAGCCATGTTGGCCCTGATGCCAGAATGCAACCCTGCAACAAACTTTCGCACCCTCTCTGTGTCAGTAGGAAGTATCATCAGTGCATCGTAGGATAACTCAGAAAACCTCGCCTCATAATCGGTCACGGACATCTGACCCTGCTCAAGCTGCTCAAACTGATACCGCAGCTCTTCCCTCTCAAAGGGTGGAATATACCTGTCCAAAAATAACTGCGTGAATTTACCCCAAGTGATAGGAAGAGAACGTGCGGGTCTGCCAAGAACCTAAGACTGCCACCATCTACGGCCCTGCCCTCTAGCTAAAAACTAGTGAAGTCAACCCCATGCGACTCCAATATCCTCATGTTGTGCAGTTTGTCCCTACACCTATCAATGAAATCCTAAGCATCCTCATGACTCTCACCCCCGAAGACCGAAGGGTGAAGTCTAGTCCATCTATCCAACAGCTTCTACGGGTCCCCATCCGCAGGTGGTCTGGACTCGGGCACCACTGTAGCAACTGTCTGGGCCCCATCCGCGGGTAGTGCACCCGGGGTCTGATATGATGCAGCTGCATGACCATGAGCCTGAGCAGTAGGGGTCTGTGCTCCCCCTCCTACCTGTGATATAGCTAGATCTGCTGGAAATAAACAATCTTGAGCCATGGTGTCCATGAACCGCAGCATACAGCCCATGACCTCCTGGAAACCCGGTGTTGTCATAAAGTCCGTCGGGGTATGCTAAGCTGCGGGCACCTCGCCCTGCTCCTCAATAATAGGATCTCCCGTAGGATCTGCTGGTGGTGCTACTGGAATAGCTTTGGGACATCCTCGTCCCCTATCTTGGGCCATTGCCCTTCCCCGGACTCTGCCTCAGCCTCTAGCAATGGGAGGAGCAGCCCCTCCCGGGTCTGGAACATCTGTCGTGCATGTCCTTACCAGCTGTGAGAGAATATAAGAAAGAGATTTAGTGTACCATCCACTGCACGGTAGGAAATGAATAAAGAGTAGTTTCCTAACACCCTATAGCCTCTAGAAGATAAATACAGACGTCTCCGTACCGATCCGCAAGAATCTATTAGGTTTGCCCATGACTTGTGAACCCTACATGAACCTAGTGCTCTGATACCATGTTGTCACGACCTAACTTCTATTATAGGTCGTGATGGTGCCCAACACCAATGTCAGGCAAGCCGACATGGAAAAATCAATAAGTGTTCATTTTACTTTTCCAAAATTGATACCACAATTTCTAAATCTGAAGTTAAAACAGGTGATAATCAGTAATATACCAACATAATTATACAATTCCCAAAAAGAAATGTCTACTAATGTGTGTACCAAGACCTGGTATCACAAGCTGTGGGCAACTAGTAGAATATACAAAATAATAGATCTATCCTTCTGTCTAAAAATGAATAGACAGTCAAAAGCAAGAGAGACCCCATCAAGCTGCTGATCGGCACAAGAAGGGAAGCAGCTCACTGTGGAAGTCTCGGACAATGATCAGGGACTCGCACCGGTATGATAACCAGATGTACTTGCCTTAGAGCCTGTACAATTAAGTACAGAAGTGTAGTATGAGTACATAAGCAGTATGTACCCAGTAAGTATCCCATCTAACCTCGAAGAAGTAGAGACGAGAGGTCGACTTGATACCTACTAGGGTCAAATAATATAATATGGTGTTATGCTAGGCATCAAGGTCACAATTATATAACAGTTGTAGTAAGGATTACTAAGTCATGTCCTTAATGATATCACAGTTAACCATTTACATTTCAAAATATTTAACAAGCAAGTCATCAATAATAATTCATATAGATATCATACGTGTAAGGCCCCGTAAAATTTTGTGCTTAAAACCTAGTAGCTCATAGTGTCAAGGTCCGAACCCTCGGTGGTGATCTAAGCTTTAAAAATCAAAAGAATAAATTTTTCCAGAAAATTGTCATTTCTGCGGTCAAGAATGCGGTTGCAGATCAGCTATGCGAACCGCATTCCTACCGTAGAGTGTAACAGAAGATTTGTCAAAAATTGAAGTTAAAATGCGGTCAATTCTGCGGCACATTATGCGACTGCAGAACATGAATGCGGACCGCATTCTTGTCGCAGATCGTGTCAGAACATTTAGTTTTTGGGAGCAATTCTGCGGTCCATTATGCGGACCGCATGTTAACTCTGCGATCGCAGACCCGACTCGGCCCAGATTTTCTAATTTTTTTAACCCGATCTCTTCTTCAATAAAACACCCCAACACTTTATTTTTACATATTTTCTGAGCAAAATAAGAGAGAGGGAGGAGAGATTCTTGAGGGAAAAACCTATCCTCTTCAAAGATTGTTCTTCTAATGGCTTGGTCCGGAAAATTCTAAAGCAAGTGTCTTCTTCCCCAAATTCTAAAGGTAAAAACCCTAACCCTTTTTTTCCCTTGATTTTCAGATTTTAAAGGAAAGAAAGATTTTCATGCATTAACTCTTGAAAATGGAAGTTAGACACTCATGCATGTTCTTTATACTTGAAATTTAGTAAAATGGAAATGGGTAGAAGTAAGGGGCGGTGCTCGATAACCCAAATAAGCTCGGATAGCAATTTTGAATTTCGTTTCTAAGATATATGTGTAACTTGTGACCTAGATTGACGCTGCTAGATTATTGGGTGAATTGGAAGTAGGAGATAAAAGAAAAAGAAAGGAAATTCGACTCCAGGTATGTATGGCTAACTTTGATCTTTGTGAAATCGCCCTGTTTTGGTGTACGAATAAATGGTATGTGATAGCTAGGTGAATTGTTTGTGAAACTCTTGTTATTGGTTTGTTGGGTATGATTGGTTTGGTTAAATGTTATGTGGTAAGAGTTGGGAAACGATTGATAAAAAGGGAAATCGTGAATGATGAAATTGGAACAACGGTGGTAATAACACATTGGCTCCTGGTGGGTAATTATTGTAACAACTTGAATTGCTTATGAATTGTGGAATATAGTGGAATTGGTACTATTGGCTATGGAAACACTTGTGAATTGTGGAATTCGACGGAAAATAGTATTGATGGTTATGGGAACACTTGTGAATCATTGTTGTTACTCCTTAAGGAAATGTTGTTGTGATCTTTGTAAATTGCTTATTGTCGTTGTTGTGATCTTTGTGAATTGTTCATTATTGTTGTTGTGATTGTTTGTGAATTGAAAATGTACGGTGGGATTGGGTTGCGCGCCGCAACACGAAGTAATAAGGTGCGGGTTGTGGTGATAAGGGTGGCCGAGGTAATAAGGGTGGCCGAGGTAATAAGGGTGGAAAGCGATCGTAATCGCCATTGAAATCGATATGTGTACCAATTGTGAAATCATTGATGAGGCATTGTGAAAGGAGATAGCAGGAGAGCTTGTAACCTGTGGGGCACTAATTGTCCCTTTGTTTGGTTTGATTGTGCCTTCCATGTGTGTTTGGTTGTTGCGTCTATTGTTGTTTTCTACTTGTATATGGTTTGAGGACTACTTGAAACAAAGTTAAGTGTTGAAAACTTGTTTGGCTTGACTTGTTATTTCTTTATGTATTTGTTTGTTGTTTCAATTACCGTGACTTACTTGTCTATGGTTTGAGTTTACTTGGGACAAAGCTTTTTTATACATACCAGTACAATTCTAGTGTACTGACATCCCTTTTTNTTTGGTTTTTGTGTAAGGTATAGCCGGAGCCTTGTTACCGGCAAGTACTTATTATCATGTCATATCTTAGAGGCTCTGTAGACAGTAAATATGGATTATGGACTTATGTAGATATATGTCGGGCCTTGTAAGATGTAAATTTGTTAAGTAATTAAGCATGTTGGGAATATTTGAAAAAGTGTGATTTCAATTATAAACTGCTTAATCCTTTGGTTAATAAGTGATCAAAAATACAGGGGTAACACGTGGGTTAGGAAAGGCACCCAGGTCCGCTTGACTGGGGCTACCCGGTCGGGCGCCGGTCATGTCCCTCGATTTGGGGCATGACAATACGCACATTATGCCGAGGTCGACGGCCCGACCCAACAGAAAAGAAATTGTGCACTGCCAAAGGGTCAAATGGCGCGAACCATACATGCATCTATTTCTACCAAGGCGATCGGCCCGATCCACAAATATCAATTATCATCAGGAAATACACGAGGGCGCATTTATATTCAAATAAACTCATACAAGTGCTCAACATTACATATGTTTACTTATGTTCATTTCCAATTCTCTAGCATATCCTAAATGATCACATTAGTAAGAATACATATAAACATTTGCAAATATAGCAAGATACGGGTCCTAAATTACCCGGACAATTAATATGATAGTAGATACGCACGGACTCTCGTCACCTAGTGTATACGTAGCCCTCGCATTTAGTAAAAAATTATTCAATTATTACTCATATGTGGATAATTTCCTCTTACAAGGTTAGAAAGGAGAATCACCTTGCTCCAAAGTGTACTTCCAATACCAAGAACAAGCACAAACTCTCAATTTGGAGCCGAACAAACCAAAACTAGTTAAACAAGGTGGGAACTAGTCAATACAAGCTTAAGAGTACGCATTTTAATTACTAAAGTAATTTCCCAATTCTAAACACAAGTTTCCTAAAATTCGACCTCGGGCCCACGTGCCCGGATTTCGAAACTTTTCGAAGATAGTTGTTCTTTATAACCTAAGGATAAATATTATATGATTTATAATGCATTTCATGTCAAGTTTCGTGGTTAAATCAAACTTTTAACAAAACCCTAAGTTTTGCTCTAACCCCATGATTTCACCTTAATCTTTGTATGTTAATCTATCTAAGACACAAGTATTAATCTAGGAATATGTAGGATAAATTTACCTCAAGATGCTAGGTAAAAGTCCTCTCTTAAGAGCTCTAAAATCACCCAATGGTTAAGTGAAAAATAGCCAAAATGACTTAGAACCCGTATTAAATGAAGCTCACTGTTTCAGTGATTTCCACATCTGCGGGCTTTCGCGAGAGGAAGCCTGCATCTGTGAAATTGGCCAAGCAAGCTGGGCCCGCTTATGCGGTCTTGAACCCACTTCTGCAATTTTGGCCTGGCCGGCCCTGGGCTGCATCTGCAAGAGGACGACCGCTTCTGCGGTCTCGCACCTGCGGCTGACTAACCATAGGTGCGGTTATGACAGCAACCTGAAGCTTCAGCTCTTCTAAAAATTCCAACTTCACTCGAGCCTCATACAATTGACGCTCGGGGCTCCTGAGCCCCGCCCGAACATACCGACAAGTTTGAAATCATGATAGAGACTCGCTCGAACCTTCAAAATTCCCAAAACAATGCTAAATTCAAGAATCACACCCTAAAACCAATTGGATCAAACCTATGAACTTCAAGTTCTTAATTCACTTCTAACATGCTGAAACACCCCTATCCTACTCGGATTGACACCAAATTTTGCAGACAAGTCTTAAATAGGGGTGTGCATTCGAATCGGTTTATCGATAAATCGAATCGATTATTTGTTATCAAAATCGAAATCGAAAAAATCAAAACCTTATTGAAACGATAATGATAAGCATATGTACAAATAGATAATCGATAAGTAATTATCGATAAGGGTCAAAATCGAATCGATAAATCGAATGCACACCCCTAGACTGTAGACGCTTGTTAAATGAGTAATTACCTACTTGTGTAAATTAATATAACATGCAGAATGTATATATATTCCGCTACTATTTTAAAAGTGGCTATACAATATTATTTTCCCTAATATATACCCTTTCCTTTACCCTAAGTCCCTTACTCTATTATTTCCTCTACCACATTTAAGGAATGATCATATTTAAAGATCAAGGGAATGAAGTTCAAATTAATGGAAAACAGAATTAGCCTTGATGAAGTGTTTTGTTTTGTTATGTTTTGTTTTTTTATACCATTAGATTGTTGGTGGCATACATTTGATCCCTTACTTTAGTTTTGTTGCATGTACTTATTGACACAAATTTTATATTATAAATGGGGTTCGTCTTATTATAGCTTTTTTTGTCCATATTAGTTAGGTGCATTTATAGCGATATACTTTCCGTGGAATCCCGCAAATTTTCTTATTGGTGTAATCGATAAGCCCCCAAAATCGATAAATCAAAATCGAAAAAATCAAAACCATATTGAAACGATAACGATAAGCATATGTACAAATCGATAATCGATAAGTAATTATCGATAAGGGTCAAAATTGAATCGATAAATCGAATGCACATCCCTAGTCTTAAATGTTATATGGGACCTATACTAGACTCCGTAACCAACATACAAGCCCCATACCAACGTGATCAATCATTATTTAGTTTCTTTAAATTCTTAGAATTTCATTTTAACAATTTCTAATAAAAATTCATTACTCTGGCTAGGGACCTCGGAATTCGATTCTGAGTATACCCCCAGGTCCCATATTTTCCTACAGACCCTCGGGATCATCAACACACAAATACGGATCCGTTTGCTAAAAATGTTGACCAAAGTCAAACTTAGCATTTTTAAGAAAATCAGAAGGAATCAAGTTAGCCTATTCAACCCAAACTCTTTCAAGTCCTGAACCAACCATCCTCGCAAGTCGTAAATTAGTTAAAGCAAGCGCGGAAGGTTTTATTTAGGGGAACAAGGTTCTAAAAAGCAAAACGGCTTGTCGGGTCGCTACATTTTCTTTAGCCCGTCACGCCAACATGTAGCTAACATCTACACCTAAATCTGATTTCACATCATCTATTATATCCTTTGGTGGTGTATTTTCTCTTATGATTAGTAAGCTTGGACCTAATCATACCACCAATAAGGCTGCTACTTGCCTAGCGTTGCTCATACACCTTGTCCTTCAACGGACATGTATGTTTATCATTGAACTCTCTCACTTTGAGTAGTTGTGATTTGTTAATGCTAGAAGCCTTAAACCTCCATTCACAATCTTCTGACATACGTAATAATGTATATGTGCAAATAATTTATCATTATACATATGATCAGTATAAATTCATACAAAAAATACACTCATATACAATGGAATACATTATTGAAACCTTTCAGATATAGCATAATGCTCCATCACTTCTTTCAATGTAGACTTATCCTTATATACTTGCCCAGCCATAACCTCCCTTTGATTAGTTTTTAAAGTTATCAAATCTGTGTCCAGTTCGAACACCTCAATTGGTTCGCATATATTGACAGCATCAAGAGCAAGTGTATCATATGTATCAAAATTATACCTTTGAACTGCTTCATCAATTTGTCCAATGTCGCCTTGAATTAAGCTACGTCCAGTTACAACTTCTTTATCAGTTGTTGATATGCAAAAAGGATACAACCCAAATTCTCTGTTCTCTTTTTTTAACTCTACATACAACCTGTAACCCATGTCATTATGTATTTCCATTGGCATGAAATTTTCTTCTACTTTGTATTGAATTTTAATAGACTTTGAGCTAAAATCTATGTCTGGTTGATTAGAAATTGAAGCAACCAAATCATTATACGACGTATACTCCTTTATCAGTATTCTCTTAATCGAATAATCGACGTAGTTACTCTCACTGTTCCACTTGCCAGAATGATGCAATAACACGGTTAAATTTGCCCTATGTAAAATTGAATTATATCGTATTTGTGTATACAATTGTATCAATCTCGATTTCTAGTGGTTGAAAACAGAACTTTCATGAACTGGAACAACAGAAAAAAGGGAGAATTGAAAATACAGAGATTGCTATGTTGTTTGCTATTTTTCGGATGGAAAATCTTTCTGGAAGCGTGAAATATAGATTATGGGTGATATAATTGTGTTAGTTGAGTTATAATAGGAGACTATTGTCACGACCCAAATTCCATACCCGGTCGTGATGGCGCCTCTCATGAAGACAAGGCCAGCCAACAACCCCAAATCCACTCTTTAACAGCTATTACACATAAATGAATAGATAACACAACTTATTGGCATTTAAAACTATAAATTCCATCCCAATACAACCTGACCGGGGTGTCATAAGTCATGAACATCTAATGAGTAGGGACACTACTATTGGGCCAACAAAGTGTGTGTGTGTGTGTATATATATATATATAT
>MU672584.1:42878-90779 GCA_026770625.1 Nicotiana glauca | reverse complement strand
AACAAACATCACTGGGTGGCAATGAAACGAGTTCTGGGGTATTTGGAATATACCCAAGACTACGCTTTGCACTACAATAAATATCCTACAATTATCGAAGGATATAGTGATGCAATTGGATAATCGGCTCAACAGAAACAAAGTCCACAAGTGGATATATTTTTACTATTGGTAGAGGAGAAGTATCTTGGAAGTCTTCCAAACAAACGTGCATCGCTCGCTCTACAATGGAATCAGAGTTTATAGCTTTGGATAAAGCCGGTGAAGAAGCTGAATGGCTTCGAAATTTTTTAGAAGACATTCCGTTCTGGCCAAAACCTTTGGCTCCTATTTGCATACATTGCGATAGTGAGGCTGCAATAGGACAGGCAGGGAGTGTTATGTATAACGTAAAGTCTCGTCATATATGATGAAGATATAACACCATTAGACAACTACTTTCTAGTGGAATTATCACTATTGATTATGTAAGATCAAAGGATAATGTGGCGGATCCGCTTACAAAGGGCTTAACTAGAGAGGGAGTTGAGAAATCATCTAAGGGAATGGGACTATGGCCGAGGACAAGTCAACATGGCGGTAACTCTACCTAGAATTTTGGATGTTCCGAGATCTAGGTTCAAGGAGCTCAAACAAAGTTGTGATTGACCGGTTCAACATTGTCAAAATAATATCTTTGGTCCATTCTCGTGATGAAGACAATATTCAGTAACAAGGATAGAACTTTACATGTTCTTTAATGATTACCTAAGTTTGATGTGGTAGTTATCAAATAGTATCAATCTGAAGGATTACACGTTTAGGAATCACCTATGTAAGTGTGAAGTGGAAGCCGCTTCAATGAGAATTCTGTAAGGCCAATTCTCTACGCACTTATGAGACCAGGCGGTGTTCATGGATAAAATGAACACAACAATGAGAACCAAAAGACGGTTAAGGGTTAGTTGTATGACATATGGTTGTCTAGGTATACACTAAAGTTTGACGGTTCAAAGATATCAAATCTACCGATTGACCGAGTATATCCGACATATGTTCACTACGGAAAGTTCAAAGGGAAACCTACTTATCCAGATGCAATTAATCCTTACTTGCAAAATCACATAGCTTTCATCTATGATCTTTCTTGATATAGTCATTCCCATTCATGTAGGGTATTGTTGGACTTTAAGCCATTGGACTTTAAAGTAGAAGAAGTGTGAATTGGAAATGGAGGGAAATAAAATGAAGGGAAAAATAAAAATTTGAAGAAGTGAACTTTTGTCTTGCACTTTGTCCCTCATTGGTGAGGGACAACCACATTTGTGTGCTTATATATAGAATCACTTCTTAAAGCTCTTAAAAGGAGTTGAAGAGAATGAACCCTCACGCCGTCGTCGTCACTCGCTCGGCTCGGCTTCGGCTTTGGATTTGGATCGATCGATAAGATTATTTTTTGGACAAAATTTATTTAATTATTAATTAAATGCCAAATCCTCTTCTGATAATTGCCTATAAATTTTGAGGCAAGACTCCATTTTCTAAACAAGAAAAATACTCCAGAACTTTTTTCTTTCTGAATATACTGCATCCTAATTTGCAGTCTCTCTCTCTCAAATTCGTAAGTATGATTTTACTCCGTTCTTTGAGTTCGTTGATATCCTGCAGTTTGTATTGCCACTGTTGCAGGAAGGTTTATTCCGTTTTATCCTGGGAGGATTTAATCCATTACCTTGGAAACTTGTGAGGGGGTTAAAATTCCTTAAGGACACACAAGAAACTTGTGGATTCGGAATATTTCTGATTCTCTACAATTTTCCAGATTTCTTTAATTCTTCTAACAGTTTTTTCTGATTTTGTGTTTTAACACAGTAATGCTAACAACAGACCCATACGGAGTCACGTTCACAACATAATGTGTATGTTTAGCAAAGTAAAGATAAATCAGATAACAAACAAGAAATATATCATAATAAGTACAAAAGTTTTATATGATTCGGTCAATTGACCTACATTCACATACGAAATTGAGCAAAAACAAAATATTGCGAGAAAAACCTAACAAAGAGGTACAGACAATTGCGGCCGACTAACTCTTGTCTAAAAAAATCTCCACTAAACAAGACTTTCAAATCTTTTAAGGCTACATTATGGACACCACTAAATAAGAAGGAAGGATCCTCAATTTATAGAAATTCAAAACTTTTTCCTCTAAAAAGGACTAGCCAACTATAAAATTTTTATAATTTCCTTTTGAAAAAAAAAAACAACTAAACTAAATATGTTGTCCTTCCTTTAACAGAAAGGAAAATCAAATATAGTTAGAATCATCGATCGACGATAACCCTCATGCAATATTGATAAGAGAGAGAGAGAGAGCATTTAAAACTAAGCTAACAGTAATTATAAAATTATTGTTTACTCTAGTGAGCTTTCAAAAGAATAGATTCTATTTTTAACGTATATATGTATGTAATCTATAAATACGTTTTAAATTTTTTCACAGTTTTTGTCATTAATATATTATTTTAAGCTTGGACGTAAAATTTTTAAATGGTCCGATAAGTTTTATAGAATAGATGTTAGTAACGCAACTAAAGCCCAAATCAAAATTAAATTAATGTTAATGCTAACCAATGTTTTTAAAGGTGAGGGCGTAAGTCGTTTTACCTCTTACGAGCCGAGACGTAAGCCCTGAGACATGGGGCGTAAGTCCCAACGATCTTTAAATTTTACTTATTTCAAGAATTTTAAGATAGTATAAAATAAAAAATAATTATAAAAGTACATTATAATCACAAAATTATAACAAATAATCTATTCAAAATATTTATAAATTATAATTCAACTATGAATAATACGAAAAGTATGACATATATCATAATATGCAAATTAGCCGCAACGTCATTATAACTCAAACATCAAAATTAATATATTCGATACGAAATCTTATATGTATCTCTTAAGGAGTAATGAATCTTGAAAGAAATTTGATATTATAATTTTATTTTTTTAAATAATTCTTTTATTTTATATGCTTTCTATTTGAAAGAGAATTTATATAAAAATATAATTCACAATTTAAATATGATTATCTAGCGTCATTTAGTTTTAAGTTTTAAAAAGTTAATAAAGTAGCACATAATTCACTATACTATACAGTGATAACTAATTATTTGTCAATAATTACTAGCTAATATTGAGTTATTAAATCAATAAGTATAGTATCTCGTACATGTGGGAAAAAAATAGGAAAATAATTATAAAAAAATTATAGACTATTATATAATAAAGACGTAACAAAAGTTAATAAATAAATGTGTTTCAAATGAAAGAATTATGTAAAATTTACTATCATAGCAGTCTTAGTGGATAACATGCAATAATTTTTATTTTAATTATGACATAAAATACTCTCAATTTAATAATTTATGATTAAGAAAAAAATAATTTTGAATAGTCAATGATTTATTAAGAAAATATGAGGATTTACAAGGTTGGTTACACATAATTGCATAAAGTTCTATTAGGCGAACCCAGTGCGCTGGCGCTGGGCGTTACAGGGGCATAAGCCCCGACGACCGAGGCGTAAGTCTCACTGAACTAAGCCCCACACATAAGTCCAGGGGCATTTTATGAGTGCTCCGTCCCAGAGCGAGCCCCGGGCGAATCTCAATTCTGCCTTTTAAAATAGAGATGCTAAGAAAAGAAATTCAATTCAACACTAGGAATCAGAGGCATATCTAGGATTTCTAGTATATGAATGCACTACTTAAAAAAGGAGGAAAAAATGTATTAAGTGAGAGTTGATCCCTATTCCTCTTAGTAATTAACTTAACTTTCAACCAAGTGCACAATTCAACCACCTTGAAGCATTGGTGCCAACAATTAATATTAATTTTTGACATTAATAAGCCTAATCCTAGTACATTTTTTGACATACCTGATCACTCTCAATGTTGCATCCATATGTGATCTCTTGGGTTTATGCATAACTTGACTGAGAACCTGAACAACATAGGCTATGTCAGGCCTTGTCATAGTTAAGTATAGCAACCTTCCTACTAACGTTTGATAAGGTTCAGGATCAGGTAACACATTTTCCTTCACTCCTACACTTGTGGCATCCTCAGAACCCAAGACAACTTCATCAAACTATGTTGTAGTCAGTCTTTGATTGCACTCTAATGGTGTAGATGATGGCTTAGCTCCCTCTAGCTCAGAATCAACTATCAGGCCAAGTGCATATTTCCTTTGATTCATCAGAATGCCAGCTTTGCTACGAGAAAATTCTATGCCCAAAAGAATCTCAGCTCCTCCAAATCTTTTATTTTGAACTTCTTCTGCAGATTTTCCCTAGCAAACTGAATTAGGCTAGGATCATTTCCTGTAACTAGGAGGTCATCTACATAGACTAGAATGACAACCAAAGCTGACCCTCTATGTTGTGTGAATAGAGAGTAGTCAAAATGACTTTGAACAAATCCCAAATCTCTAAGGGCTTCTGTCAACTTCAAGTTCCATTGCCTTGAGGCCTGCTTCAAACCATAGAGTGATTTCTTTAGCTTGCACACCTTGTTATTGGACTCCCCCTTGATGTTGTACCCTTGTGGTAGATGCATGTACACTTCTTCAAATAAGTCACCTTGCAAGAATGCATTGTACACATCCATTTGATAAATGTGCCAATGTTTAGAGGCTGCTACTGCTATGACTGATCTAACAGTGACCATCTTAGCCACTGGTGAAAATGTTTTCTTGTAGTCTAAGCCTTCCTTTTGACTGAAACCTTTGGCTACAAGTCTAGCTTTGAGTCTCTCCACCTTACCATCAGCGTGGTACTTCACTTTGTATACCCATTTGCATCCTATAGGAACTTTATCTACATGCAAATCAACAATATCCCATGTGTTGTTTTTTTCTAATGCTGTGACTTCTTATTACATAACAGCAACCCATCTTGCATCTTTTGAAGCTTCATGATAATGCTTGGGCTTAACTATAGAGGATTGAGCTGACAAACATCTAACATAAGAAGTAGATAACCTATCATAACTCAGGTAGTCTGACATAGGATATGCACAGGATGTGGACACAAAGTCCTACAACTATTTTGGTGGTCCTGCAGTTCTGGGATGCTTTCTGATTGCAATTGGTAGTGCATCAGCTACATCTTGCAAATGTGAAGACTCGATTTGTAATTGTGGTACAACATCAAAAGTAACACAGTCAACAACTAGTACAAGAGGAGTACTAGGTGGAGTGTGTGGCTCTTCATTGACTGCTTCATTCCTTTGTTCAGCATCATCGCCATGGTCTGTAGTATGATCATTTGTTAAACCTTCATATAATATCTCTGAAGTATTTGATACATCAGTTGGCTCAAGTAGTGAAAAGAATGGAACATGTGATAACTTTATTTGTCTGAAAGGAAATATATGTTCCTTAAAGACAACATCCTTGCTAAAAATAAACTGTTTAGATTGCAAATCATACAATTTGTAGCCCTTTTTAGTTAGAGTATACCCCATAAACACTGCAGGTAAAGCTCTGGTTGAGAACTTATCCTGCCTTCTAACATTCATAGCATAACATAAGCAACCAAACACTTTCATATGGTCTAAAGAAGGTTCAGTATTAAACAACTTTTCATATGGAAATTTACTCTTTAAAACTATAGAGGGTAACCTATTTATGATATGTACTGCTATAAGAACACACTCACCCTAAAATCTTATAGGGATGGCAGCCTAGAACCTTAAGGCTCTTGCCATTTCTAAAATATATCTATGTCTTCTCTCCACAACATAATCCACAACACCATTATGTTGTGGAGTGTACACACATGTTGTTTGATGAACAATTCCCTGTGACTCTAAGAAGTGTTTCACATCTGAATTAACAAATTCTGATCCATTGTCTATTCTTATAGCTCTAACAGAACAATCAAACTGTGTGTGAATCATGAAAATTAGTCCTTTCATCAACCAATATGTTTCATCTATGGCATTCATCAGAAACAACCAAGTGGTTCTAGAGAAGTCATCAACAATTGTGAGAAAATATCTTTTATTGTCATATGTAGGCATCCTGTAAGGCCCCCATACATCTGCATGTAAAAGGTCAAATGGACTCTTTGCTCTACTAGTACTCACAAGAAATGGCAACTTAGTTTGCCTGTCAAATTGACAAACAGAACAATCAAAACATACAGTCTCTGAACTTTCTTTTCTGAAATTTTGTTTGAGCTTGCCAATTTTCTTAATAGCTTCCTTAGGTAGATGTCCAAGTCTTTGATGCCAAACCTCCAGGTTTATTGAGCTCTGCTTATTTTTTGTTGAAATATGCATAGCTATGGTATTTACAGTAGGTGTAGATGATTGTTTCTCATGAAGATAGCTCCTAAGAATGTATAGCCCATTAGCTTCACTACCAATCCCCAATACCTTGCCAATGTAGAGGTCCTGAAACACACGTAGATCAGGAAAGAATGCAACCAAGCATTGCAACTCCTTAGTAAGCTTTAAAGCTGATAGTAGGTTATACTTAAATGTGCAACATGAAGTACATCACTAATCTTGCAATCCTTGAAGATATTAGCTGATCATCTATGAGTGATTTTAGCTAGATTTCCATTTGGTATGTGAACTAAGCTACTACTGTCTAATGGAATCATATTATTCAATAAGTCAATCTTTGAGGTCATGTGATTGGAGGCTCCACTGTCTACAATTCAGTCTCCCTGGTTCAAAAAAGTCATTAGACATGTGATATTACCTGACTCAAGATTTGATGCGTTAGTTGCGACCTCTGTAGGCTTGCTATTTAGAAGTTGCAAAATCTGTTGGTACTATTCTGGAGTGAAAGTTTGTGCAATAGGAGTTGGGATGTATCATGCAGGTGTAGTCTGTTCAACTGCTATATTAGCTACTACTTGTGTGTTGTACTTCTTCCTGAACTTGTTATCATTTGGATACTCCAATATTTTGTAACAAACTTCCTTAGTATGGCCCTTCATCTTGCAAAAATCACAGAAGAGGTTGTAATTCTTCCTCATTTTCTGCTGATTGGTACGAAATCAAAACAGCTCCTGAATTATCATTTGAATTCAGGAAGAGTGGATGATTATGACCTAACTTCTCTGGTACGGTGTTATCGAGATTCGCCATTGTTGATCCTTCAAATGAGCTTCGTGAAATTTGAATTGAGGATGAAATTAAGACCACACTAATGATCGTGTGGCTTTGATGCCATGAAGAAATTAGCTAACTATGGATGAGAAGCTGTAGATCTAGGTTTAGAGAGAAGAAATGTAGTTCGATATTTCAGAGGAAGAAGAAGCTATATTGATTCAACTGTTTTCAGTATCTATACATGCAAATATATAAAATCAACTCTAATCCTTAACTAGAGTTAAAACTAATGCTAACTTGAGTTATACTAACTCTATTCTAAGGTAAGTTAGTTACAACTAATCTAACTAACTAATGAAGCTTAACCACCACAATCATTACTAATCTCAACAATAATCAATTAATTACGCTATATATTTAAATTTAAAATCCGAATAAACAGATTTGTCTCCTTATGAAGAGATCTGTCCAGATATGTCTGTTTATGAAATAAGACATCTTTTCTAAAAGGGTCACAAATATTATGGAAGATAATTGTTTGTATCTCCCCAAATCAGTATACATGCGATAACTCTTTAAGGACAGTCTATTTTCACGCCCTAAAGCCGTTTTGTTTATAATTTCCATATTATTTTCTAACAGTAGGAAATATCTGTAATAATGGACTTGAAAAATGATTCGTTGATAATTCCTGGCCGTGCATAATCTTAATTGTCATTTAAACAAGTAAAAATATATGTCCTGAATCGGGTGGTTCCTCGATTCTATCGCACTAGTTAATTCTCAGAGGACCGGTACTGATAAAGATGAAATGTGTAACACACCGTCTATTACAAGGAATTGTAAGAAAATGTGGGGTAAGATTGAACAGGCGAGGCATGCGTGCATGATTATATGGTACTCGTCTTCCACACAATTTTCAATTTTGTGTGTATATCAATTAATCTCTTAATAATTTCAAGCAGTGCTAGTACGTATTGCTCATTTGTGGTTAGGGGGTGGTAATATGAGTCAAACCCATTTAATCCGCTCATAGGTCCAAAGTTGAGTGGATTATTAATCCGTTCATTTGTTAAACACACACTACAAAAAAAAAAAATTTAGCTACGAACGTCGTCGCTAATCTGTCGCTAAAATGCTCATAGCTAACATAATTTCTTGATAATCCGTTGCTAAATGATATTAGCGACGATTTTTTCTATTTAGCTACATAATTTTTCCGTCGCTAAAACCTGATTTTTAGTTGTGTCAGTCCATCTTAATCCAACCCATTTCAGCCCCTTTGAAATTAGGTTGGTTTCTAGCTCATTCATGAGTAAATTTGCTAAAATATCTTAAAAACAATTTATCTTTTACTTGATATGTTATATATGACCCTAACAAAAGAAAAGGTTTTATTTTATAATGAAAAGATTTATAAGAAACTGACACACATTAATTTAAACTTGACAAGAATTGCCCGGGTTGGGTTATGATCCAAATTTTAGCCCATTTTGACCCAGCCCTTCTCAGTTCAAGTAACTTTTGGGAAAGTCATTGACCGCCCATGTATTAACTTAAGGAATTTTTACACCCTATAGAAAACCTTAATACCCTATTTATCAATAATAAATACCATTTTAAAATATTACATCCTATAAATACCTTTTATCATTTATAGCAAAAAAATCTAAATATAGTTACATCCTACAATTAAGGCACCATATATGCTAACTATTATTTTACTCTCTCCCTTTTTGTATTTTCTCTCACATAATTACAGCGTATCTACAAACCCCAATACAATCTCTCTCTGTTTGCATACAACCAGACTCTGTTCTCCTACAAATCCTAGTTTCTTACCCAAATTTGATTTAAAAATGCAAGAAGATGATTGTGTGTACACAGCTTACATTCGAACTGGATCAATTATAAAGGCTGGAACTGACTCAAACATTAGTTTTACTCTCTACAATGCCGATGGCTATGGAATTAGAATGCACACGAGCACCGTTCGATTTGAGGAGTGTTCATGTCGAAGACTCAGTTGTATTTAACTGTATTTAGTATTAGTTAGTTGTATTTAAATGTATTATCAATATGTATTCAGTTGTATTTTGGTGTATTAAATTTACAAAAAGTGCTACTGACCCGTATTCTTTTAAAAAATGCAGTTGTATTTTTTGGTTCTTCCTTCTTCTCACGTTTTCTTGTTCAATTCTTTGACCAGAATACAGATTAATTTTTAATTTTTTAGTTCTTTGAGTTAAATTAGGAGACTATCATGTGATTTGATTTCCTTCCGTTTTTAACAAATATACGTTCCCTTAAATTGTGCAAAGCGTTACTGTATTCAACAGAAATTGCGCTTGAATACATGTAAATACAGAAGCCAATTAGCTGGAGTTCCCATTTTTTCGTCTCTTTTTTTCCTTGTATTCAAGAATACAACAACCTTAAATACATGAAATACATTATATAAAAACATAAAAGGTATCTATAAAACGTAATATAATAAAAGATATCTATAAATAATTAATTATGACTAAAAGATGGTGAAAATTCTCTTAACTTAACCCCTATTGATCCGCCGAAAATCTGATCATTTCCGTGTATGCTAGCCCCGCAACTATCTTGCGCAATAGTTCCAAGAAGGTTATTGACCGATAAAAGTTGTCTTTCGTGACAATCAATTTGAAGTGCAGCTAACTCTTCTTTATTAAGAATCAAGTAAATCATAAAGAGGTTCATATCATCATGTGTTTGATCAAGAAATCGGCTCAGTTATTGCAACAATTCGGATTTCTCATCGTCGAGATCGTAATGATATCTACTCTTGAAATCTAGGCAAACCAACAGATATAATTATAACACATTAATTATTAAAACAGTAATAAATAATAACTGAAGCTAAACATATATAAAATGTGAAAGTTTCATAATAGTTCAAAATTCTAAAACAAGGCTACCTCAATGATTTGGTGTCACAATTTCACGAACGTTTAAGAAATTCTACAAATATTGGCTTAAAAGAAATACATATGTTCTCCAAATAGAAAGAGACAAAAAATCAAAAATGGAGAAGAAGGGGACTCCAGGGTCTGCGAACGCCAGCAGATCTACCTTGGGTCTCCCGTGGACTGAAGGCAGCAACCCAAACTCTACTCACGAGGTCCAGCACCGAAATCTGCACAGAAAGTGTAGAGTGCAGTATCAGTACAACCGACCCCATGTACTGGCAAGTGTCGAGCCTAACCTCGGCGAAGCAATGACGAGGCTAGGACACGACAAACATATAAACCTGTATAGTTTAACACCAAAACTCATGAAATCCTTAAGAACATTGAAATTTTCATTTTCACAACCGGACGTCCAAATCACGTTAAATCAGTCCCGATTCTCACCAAATTTTACAGACACGATACTATATAAAACCTGTATCGGGCTCCGAAACCAAAAAACGGGTCTGATACCTATGAAATCACACACTGTTCCATTTGTAAAAATTCTGATATTTTTCGACAAACAATTTTCTTCAAAAATTTATTTCTTGGGCTAGGGACCTTGGAATTTGATTCCGAGCATACGTCCAAGTTTCATATTTTACTACAGATCCTCCGGGACCGTCGAAAAATGGGCCCGAGTCCGTTTACCCAAAATGTTGACTGAAATCAACTAAAATCATTTTTTAAGCCAAAAATTATTATTTCTTAATTTTTTTCACAAAAAACTTTCCGGAAGCTCATCCGGACTGCGCACACAGTTCGAGGGGAATGAAAATGAGGGTTTTAAGGCATCAGAACACGGAATTGAATTCTAAAACAAAAGTATCTTGGTTTAGTCATTAATTTTGATCCTAACTAAAAGCATAGAACAATTCTCTTGTTTGGAAACTAGATGCTAGTGACAGTTCCTTTATTCTCCTGATTTCGTATTTGTGCTAGAATAGATCTCATGGCTGCATTAGCCTGCATAATTTCTCACATGTTAACTAGTGTTATATACAGTATGGCGGTTGAGAGGAGACTAATCTTAGTCCGTCTGTGAACACATTAATTTACAACATTAAGCTTTAAATATTATCTCAAGAGTTTCTCTTAAATCACATACATATTTGGAGACGGAGTTATGGTAAATAGGTAATATTATCTCAGCTTGTTGTTTATCCATTTTTAAGCTTATAATGTTAAATCATACACAACTGATTATTTTTTTAATTTCTTTTTCGTACAATGGTAGGTTCTTTAATGGGAAATAATAGTGATTTATTAAGAATGTTAAATATATAGGGAATTTGAAATTATGACCAATTATTATGTTATTGGAAGCAGCGGCAGATATGACGTTAAAAGAGATGTTCCACAGATGAAAGGAAACTTCATGAGTTCATCACATGCTTTTGTCTCACAATATTTACACCAATTGACAGTCCAACCATGTCAACACCAACCTTATCTCTGACTCTTCCTTCGTGCGCTCACACTTAAAAAAAAAAAAAAAATATATATATATATATAAAACCTACGTAACATGCTTTAAAAAATTAAAGGTGTCCAAAGAAACCCCTACATAATTAAACCAAAGCCCCCAAAAAAAAAAAAAAAAAGAACCCTACTAGCTTTACTTATTATTTTTTCTCTATCATTATGTCAAAGGGCAGAACAAAAGGGACGAAGAAAAATAAGAGTGGGATAATGAATCTGAAAGTATTGGTAGCAAAGCTACAAAAGAGTCTTCTATTAGGGAAGAAATTACAGTCCGATGATTATTTCGACGAGTCGGAAAACGACGTGTCGGAGGACGTGAAGGAAGGGCATTTCGCGGTTGTTGCGGCCGAAGATGATGAGGTGAAGAGATTTGTGGTTCCATTGAGTTGCTTAACACATCCTTCATTTTTGAGGCTATTGGAACAAGCTGCTGAGGAATATGGTTTTGATCATGAAGGTGCACTTACAGTACCATGCAGGCCAAGTGAAATGGAGAGAATTTTGGCACTTATATATACCGAGTACCATGCATAACTCTTTCTATTGGCGTACTTAGCGCTGTTCAATACTTCTGATCAATACATTAAGAAGAAAAAGATAAAAAAAACTTATGGTGAACATTTATATGTTTTGAGTCTATCATTTCCAAAATCTAACAGGATATTAATCCAGTTTTTTCCTTTATCGTAGCCATGATTGTGAATTTGTATATCATGCCTGCATGTGGAATATGTATTATGGTACATGCTATATTAGTAGTGTGGAGAAAGAATTGTAGTTCGATTTAAGGTGGGAAAAGTGATTTTAGCAGTGGACAAAAGACAATATTCCTAGTAATTATTACTCCATTTGTTTTCGGTTTTTCCTAATTTTTCATTTCCTCCTTTTTTTACTGTAATCCTTTTTACCCCTTTTGTTGTTCAGTATGATAAGATAATGAGTTTGTCATAATTAGCGCCTTATAGTGCTATTATTCAGTTGTTTCTTACTTAGATTGAATCAAGAAAAATTGTTCTATTTGTCCTATTATAATACGTGATACTGCATTCTGCAGATGCTGAATCGGAAAGTTAAGGGTTTGTTGGATATCTAAGCGTTATTTTATTTGATTATTTGAATATAAATTGGCTGTACCCAAAAGCTAGATGATCGACTTATTTGAACATGAGCAGAAGTTGCTAAAATAATTTCAAAGTCCTGTAAATGATTAAAATATTCAGCCAAAGACTTCATTTTACTGGCTATCCTCACTTGTCACTACCACCATTCTGAAATCCTTTCCTTTTTGCCTCCATTTTTTTTTTCTTTTTGATATATTGATCAAATCCTCTATCATTTTTATCTTCCATTTTTACGGGTAAATTTTTAAAGTACTATGTAAGCTTTTGTTCGAGGAAGACTATATACAGGGAAAAAGCATACCCCTTACAGCTTGTTTGTATGGTTGTTACACATCGTTTCATAATGTATCGTTTGATAAATACAATATTTTGATAGATTGTATCGTTTGTTGTTGTTTCATGATATCACACACTAACAATATGAAAATAAACTTGCAATATTATAACGAAAAATTATGATATGGGTTAAACATATTAAATAAAAAGGTAGGGTACATAATAAAATAAAATTATTAAAAATAATGAAGGGTGAGATTAGAAAAAAAGACAAGATAATGACGCAGCTACACCAGATCGGTCGTTACATAGTGGAACATTTTGTCGTTACGTAACGATGAATTTAACGATACTATATAATAAAATTCAAGTAACAGCCAAAACAAACATCGTATTAAAAATAATAATACGATACATTACAATAGGTAACGGAGATAGACTATTAACTAATGCATATTGTAGAATTGTAAACTAAACATCATTAGTGATTATTGAATAATTAACAAATTTGAAATCACTAAGATTAATGAAGTACTATTCTATGCAAGAAAACTTGTAAAATTTAGAAGTAAAAGAAATTCAAGATTAATAGCTGTTAATGTAATGTATGCAACAGCCAACAGTAATACGTTAATAACAAGTGACCTATGTATAATATGAATATTCATATACAATTCAAAAGAAAAGGGGTATAATTAGCATACAAATCGGTAAAAGTACGAGAAGTTAAGAAAAATCAAGAAACAAGGTACAGGTACAAGCCAACAAATAGTGTGTGGATTAAATAAATTTGAACAATGAATATATATCACGCCCCAAACCTGAAGGAGTGTGGCCGGCATGAGGTGCCATACTCGGCCCGAGCGTACCACTCTATAACTGTAAACTTTGGAGGGACAACCATCAATATAGGCCGATAAGACCATATTCTGAATAATGTGAAAATAACTTCTACAACCAGCAATACCAAACTAAATATCTACATAGGCCTGGTAAAGCCACAATACTGATATAAAAATTGTACAAGACTCGTCTACAAGTCTCTAGGGATAACTGAAATGTATCATGGTCGGGACAGGGTCTCGACCTACCCATCAAACCTGTATATATAAAATGAATTCCAAGGTATAGACCTGGTAACTCCGAGGAAGTGGATCTTACCAACTAAGTTGATGTTTGACTTTTTCTACTGGAAAGGTCTACCTAGCTGTCTATCAGGACCTGGAGGCATGAAATGTAGCGTCCCCAGCAAAAGGGACGTCAGTATGAATAATGTACCGAGTATGTAAGGCAACAGAATAACTGAAAGTTGAATGACTGATAATATAATAACTAAAAGTACTTGGGAGTCAAATTCAAATTGAAAATATGCTTACCTGCTGATACTGACTCATCTCTCTCAATATAGTAAGTAAAATAGATGTCCCACCCTATAAAGCTTGGCATGTGTAACTGCTCTGCCGTAGTAGGCTCGCTTATAGCACTACTAAAAAAACCAGAGTTTAGCGACAGACAAAATTTGTAGCTAAACAGAAAAATCCATCGCTAATCTCATTTAGCAACGGATTAGCAAAAGATTCCGCTAGCAACAAGCATTTTAGCGACAGATTAGCGACGACGTTCGTAGCTAATTCCAATTTTTTTTTGTAGTGTAGGCGCTCGACCATACTAGGCTCTGTATCTCGGCCATTCTGGGCTCGTTCATAGGCGCTCGACCATAGTAGGCTCAGTATATAACTTACCATCTGATCAGAGGTTGTCCAATACGCTACTAAAAATTCGGGCAAAATCGTCCAAAAAAACCGATTAAAGTTGCTCGGTAATGAACAATAACCATCCAACACATGACCATTTACGCGTAGACGGTATATTGAAGGTCGGGGCATATCCACCAAAGTTAGTCGAAAATTACCGACCAACTTTGGTCGGTCAATTAAATTTTAAAAAATATTATCGAAAAACCAACCAAAGTTGACTGGTATTTTTATTATGTAATTAAAAAATTCACCATCTGGAAATTGAACTAGGGTCTGTACTGTGGTAGGATACTATTCTACTACTAGACCATTTGTGCATTTTGTTTTAAGACTGTCTTTTATTTTATTTTATAATCTCTAATTGTATTTTGGAAGGAAAATAGCCGACCAAAATTGGTCGGTTTTATTAAAAAATAAAATTACCGATCAAAGTTGGTCGGTTTTTCTTAAAATGACCCGCCGAATTAACCGACCAATTTTGTTCGACTTTTGATATTAATTTTGATTTATTTAAATGAAAAACCGACCAAAGTTGGACGGTCTCCTGAAAAATAAATTTTATGGGATTCAAAAATAATTTTTCGCATTTTTGCGCCAAAGAAAACTGACCAAAGTTGGTCAGTTTTATAAAAAAATTAAAAATAAAATATTTTGAAAAACCAACCAACTTTGATCGATTTCTAGCCGGATTTTTGTGCCAAACAACCTATAAAATGTAATGACAAATGACCAGCCTACCATTCTATCATTATGTGGTATTTATCTCCACCTTTCACCTCCAAAACTCCATAAAACATCACCACAAGGGGCCAACATGGACTACAAAACAGTCCAATAAAAGTGAAATAAATCGAACTCATGGCTTCGGATCACCGTCCGTGAATTCTAGCTATTAGGAAAATGAATTTATCAACCTTCCTTGATATTTAAAAGTTTAAATACAGAAAGTAGGTATTTTCTTAACTATCAAGTACCTTCCAAAACTCAAATTACAAAGAAAAAGAGAGGCGATATAGCGATACGTCGTAGGGATCGTTCTAATTAATGTTATCACTTCTTGATTCATACTCTGGATGTTAATCATCTTTGGAGCCTTTTTAGAGATCTTAAGGGTAAGTTTTTGGGGGTTCTGTGGTCATGTTCTATGAAAAATAAAGAGAAAGACGATTTAAAACCTATATATATCAACTTTTGAAAAGCCAAAGAGGTGCTAGCTTGGCACCCTAGCATTGTCCCTTCTTCTAACGCTTATATCTTTTTATCCGGATGTCGTATGAACGAACGATTAAGATAGTGCTTAAAAATCTTTAGTGACACACCTACTTGTCATCTATGTAGTCTACGCAGTCTTGCAAAACTGCAAATATCTATCTACTCCTTTGTTGTACCGACAAACACTTCAATGCATTGGAAACTAGACTCGTAGATATTCAATTTGGTACTTACATCATCCCCTAATTTCAAATATATTTGGAGAAAAGTTGAGCTATATTTGACCTAAGTTTCAACACATTTATGAATGTATAACTTGTGATGACCTTTTTAAACTTTTGTTCCATAACTCGCTTGACTTCAAAATATAATACACATGTATCGTACAACTAAAATAACTCATAAAGTAATCTCCTTATAATTAGCACCATATTATCACACCAAAAGTACATGTTATAACATTCCCAACTTGTCGACTTTCGGCGAAATATATTTTCTTCAATTCGTTCTTCTAAGCCTTCCAACCATCTTGGTACTTGTTATTCAAGATATGAAATATTTGTAACATCCATGGTAACATGATTAACTTAATATATGTACTTTCAAAGATGATCTCATTTCTAAGCTTGCATCAACTAACTTAAGACGTACTCTTATGTATGAAAACATGAGGTATAACATCATCCCCCCCCCCCCGGAACATTTGTTCACGAATGCTGGATGATGCGGTTATCAGTCTCATAACCCATAGTTGTTACGAATATTTTAATATTGTCCTTGCCATCTGGGCTACTGTTTTGTGAATAAATCCGAAGGCTAGGGCATCCCCCCATTTGGCCTCTGTCTCACACCATGACTTTTTGTCAAAATTCTTCTTGCGACCTTGTGTCATGCAGCTTGTATGACTTTGTCCTTGTATGTGCGCCTATGCGACTCTTCTGTCCTTTTTCCTCTAGCTTTTAGCCAATCGCTAGGCCTTACCTTTGGAACATATACAGAACTACGACAAGTTGTTCCTCCCAGTATATATGGGTGTACTAAAGTCCTTCGCTTGGAAATTTTTCGAACTTACGACTATTGCTATATTTTGTTTCATAGCCTCGGTTATCTATACTTATACGGTATTCTAATCCCGTGCAATTCATGAAATCCCTTTTTCTCTAAATCATTACTCAATTGAATGCCTAAATATCATCCACTTATCATTTATCACAATTACACCTTTATTAATAAGGGAAGCGTTCTCTCTTTTCCAAATGCTCATATTCTTAAACTCCTTCGAGTTTATTCAGGTTATACAGGGTTTTCTATAACTTACAGAAATCATTAGCTCTCTTGTTTTGATGGGCTTAATCCTAAAGCCTTACTTATTCTTGTCTCCTTCTCATTCACCTTTTTCTTATCCTTACTCATGTCTACATAAAACCTTTTTGCTCTACCATACTTTATCTTACGACCTATGCATATCTGTTTATATTACTCACAAATTTCCTTTAACTTGCTACACCATAAATTTCCTTATATTATTCTAGAACCCCAAGCTAGACATCACGATGTCTCTAACTCTTCTTTGCTCTCTTAACAAAACCTATCGGTACATGGAAACCATAGGCTGAAGATATGCTACTGAAGATACCACTATCATTTATAGATACTAAATCATGGCGCTTCTAGCCCTCTATCTAAAGTCTGGACTATTCACAACATTCTGCACTTGAGTATCTTGTACCTTCTTTACCTTTACCTTTCTTACCTTTAATTCTTATAGTGTATCTTCTGTCTCTTTCAGTACCTCCCTTCTATATGGATTAAATTCACGTCCACGCCATAAATATTTACTATAATACATGCATCTCTGGTGCAAACACAATATGGTGAGAGCTTCATATTAACTTCTTATGAGATTGGTACTCTTCTAACTGGATTTATCATAGAGTTGTTATAGAGTATGGTCATTGTTCTATATCACTTGTACCTCTTCTATTAATGGTGATTCTGCAATGTTTTGAGTCATAATTTCTATAATCATCTGGGTCTAATAATCGGACCCCTAATTTACTTAGCTACTGTAACAACCTGACCGGTTGTTTTGAGATTTTGCACTTTAATCGCAAGTTCTCAAGCATGACTTTCCCTAAGTGATGTGTTATGACTGATGTAAATCGTCGGTTTTTGTGTTCATATAAATCGGAATGAATTTGAAAGAATAGTTCTCAACTGTAGCTTGAAATTTGAAAGGTTTGACCAAGATTTGACTTATTTGTATATGAGCTTGGATCGGAATTTTTATGATTTGGTTAGCTCCGATAGGTGATTTGGGACTTAGGAGTGTGATCGGGATTAGTTTTGGAGGTCCGGTGTAGAATTGGATTTGAATTGACGAAGTTAGTATTTTGGTGATTTCCGGTTGGAAGGTGACTTTTTGATCCGAGGGTCGGAATGAAATTACGAGAGTTTCTGTAGCTTTGTTATGTTATTTTTTATGTGTTTGTAAAATTTCAGGTCATTCGGACGTGGTTTGTTTAGGTTTTTGATCGAAAACGTATTTCGAAAGTTTTTAGAAAACTTAGGCTTGAATTCGATGAGTTTTGGGTAATTTGATGTTGTTTTAGGTGTTTTGATGATGAGAAAGTTTGAATAAGGTTTTAGGATGTGTTGGTGCTTTTGGTTGAGGTCCCAGGGGCCTCGGGTGAGTTTCGAGGGGTCAATCGGGCCATTTTTGGCTTTGACAAGTTGCAGATTTGTTGTTCAGATATTGCAGGCATTTAAGCCTTTGCGATCGCGTAGGGTATATCGTGATCATGTAGGAGGAAATTGGAAGGTAGGAAATTTTCCCTTCACGTTCATGTTTGAGGGTTCGCGGAAGTAGATGTTTGTGCTTCGCGTTCGCGTTTGAGGGTTCGCATTCGCGAAAGGTTAGATGTTTATGCTTCGCATTCGCATGAGGCTTCCCCTGTTCGTGTATAAGTATTTGGGGTTCAGAGGTTATTGCTCTTCACGTTCGCAGCAGAGGTCTCGCGTTTGCATAGTATGGGAAGTGAAGACTTCGCGTTCGTAATGCATTTATCGTGTTCGCGTAGCGTATTTTTGAAGTCTTAGAATTTCGTTCTTCGCGATCGCGAGGCTTGGGCCACGATCATGATGAAGAGATATCAGAACTGGGCAGAAAGTTTATAAGTTATTTCATCCGCGATTTTGGGTCATTTTTACTTCATAGTTGATCATTTTGAGATCTCTTTAAGGGAGATTGAAGAGGGATTCAAGGAAAATTGATTGGAGGTAATTTTTTGAACCTAAAACGTGATTCTACTGTGAAATTAACCTAGAAATTCATGGAACTTAAGCTAATAATGGAAGAACTAGGGCTTGGGTGGGATTTGATGGACAATTTGAGGTCGGATTTAAGAACTTTTGCTATGTATGAACTCGTGGGAGGATAAGGAACCCGTTGATGTAAAAAAATTTGAGTTTTGAGAAGTGGGCCTGGGGCTCGAGTTTTGGTATTTTGGGATTTGTGCCCGATATTGATTATTTTCGTTTGGGCTTTGTTCCCTTAGCATATTGTGTTGTATTCGTTCTCATTTTGCATAGCTTTGACGCGCGTGGAGGCCAATTTGAGGGGCAAAGGCATCGCGAGCTAGAGATTTCGCCGGTTCGATGCGAGTAATGATTGTAAATGATGCTCTGAGGTTTTGAAACCCCGGATTGCACATCATAGTGCTATATTGAGGTGAGACACGCGCTTGATGATGAGCGTGGGATTGTTTACTATTGGGGATTGTGACTTGGTCCGTCCCGATTGATGAATTTTACCACGTATTTGACTGAAACTTATTTGTTATCATCATGATTTGGGCTGATTGCCATATTTGGGCTTCGTGCCAACTATTTGAACCCTTCGAGGATTTTTATCACTATTTCCTTACTGTTTGATTTATTACTTGAACTCAGTCTTGTTGTTTTTACTGTTTTATAACTCAACTTTTTTTTTACCCAGTTTTGAGATTTAAATGATGTTTTGTTCTGAGAGCTACTGTTTTACTATTGCTCGAGGGGCTTTTAATGATTTTCGGACTGAGTGCGGCCGAGGGCCAGATATGAGAATACACTGAGTGATTTGAGGCCGAAGGCCTGAGATACATATATATGCCACGAGGTGGGTTGAGTGATATGAGGCCGAGGGCCTAGATTTGATGCCACGAGATGGCTTGATAGGGCTGTTAGGGGCCCCTCCGGAGTCTGCACACCCCTAGTGAGCACGGATACCCATTGTAATCATAGAGTGAGCCCGAGGGGCTGGTACTACTTTATGTGTTTACTTTACTTCAATTGTCTGCCATTTCCTGTTGATTGTGTTACTTTATGTGTTATCTTCCTGATTGCCTGGCATGTCCTGTTAATTGAGTGTTGTGCCCGAGGGGCGAATTTCTGTCCTTATCTACACTAATTATTTTGCATTCATTTGCATAACTGTTGAAAAGGTCATTTTCAGAAGAGGTTTAAACTGAGCTAAGATGTTTTTAAGAGATTTCACAGCTTCATTATTTTTCTTAAATGGCTTTTACACTGCTTCTGTACGGCATGTTGATACGCTTTACGAGATTATTTTCAGAAGAGGTTTAAACTGAGCTAAGATGTTTTTAAGATATTTCACAGCTTCATTATTTTTCTTAAATGGCTTTTACATTGCTTCTGTACGGCATGTTGATATGCTTTACGAGATTTCTTACTGCTCAGTTGTTATTTACCTTTATTACTCACCAAGTTGGAGTACTCACTTTACTCCCTATACCTTGCATGCAGATGCAAGTATTTTTACACCCGGTAGCAGGTTTTGCTAATCGAAAGCAGAGTTATCGGAGTTTAGTGAGGTGAATGCCAACGTCGCAGCACCGCTTTTCTCCCTGTTCGTTCATTAGTCCTATTCTGTATATTTCAGACCTTATAGTTGTATTCATACTCTAATAGATGCTTGTGACTTATGACACCCCGGTTTGGGCTGTGTCAGGTTGTACTTCCGCTAATTATTATCAGTAAATCCTATTTAAACTGCTTATGAACTGTTTAACTATTTTAAAAAGATGAATTCGGTTTAGTTGGCTGGCCTTGGCCGCATGAAAGACGCCATCATGACCGGGTCTAGGTTTGGGTCGTGACAACTACTGTAACTTTCGAGCTTCCTCTTCTCTCTCATACTTTACGTAGGCTTAAGCTGTCTTCCAATCAATGGCTCAAGGTATTAGTTATTACTTTCACCTTTCGTGGATGCTATATGACATCCATAATATGTTCTTCTAACAATTGAAGCCTTTGTCTGTGAGGTGGATTCGGTTTTTTCTTTAACTTACACTAGATTCTCCTATAGCTGTAGGAATGCCAATATATATGCTGCATGGATAACACTCCAAAATCTTCAGTGTGTTCATAACATAACTAACTCTGGGTCATTGATCGAATAACTCCTTTCGTGCCTTCTCATTTTTCTTTTAAAGTAAGCAATTAGTTCTCCTGGTCATTCTCCCACTTGTTGCATGAATACTTGGCTTATCTTAGTGCCTACACCTATTGGAATTTCGTGCAACTCATATGATCTCGAATATTACTTTTGATTTTACTTCTCGTTCCTTAGTCATGATAGGTTTCACTTTGTTATGGAGTGCATACAATATCGTACTGATATTGTTTTTACAAGATCATTTCTTATTTAGGTCACTATGTTTATGTTGAAGCCTTCTTCCTTATTTCCTCAGCTAGTCATTCGTTGTAGAACTTAGGGAAGAACCTTTGACTCTTGTAAAGCTGGGAGCTTTATACATTGTATACCCTGTCCCGCATCCTTTTTCTCACGAAATTGGATTTATAACATTCGGTTGGGACAACTCCTTCCTTTTGGGAAAGGGGTTTGCAATTTTGAAGATTCGCCACCTAATGATTTTAAGGTGCGTTAGGGCAACTATAGGGTTCAACTACAACTATATTTGATAACCAGAGATAGGGTAAGGGATTGAAATTATCCCAGGGGGAAGGTGTTAGACACCTCTCAGGATCCACTTGTATAGTTCCTGGCCAGGTAGTTCTTTGTGAATTTGTGCATTAACACGTAAACAAACAAAGCTCAAATAAGAGGGAATTTCAAATACATAAGTGTTTGGAAATAATAAAATTAATCAAAGTTTTGAAAGAGTTATAACTAAGCATGCTAACGAATATAAAGGGAGTCCTAGGTTTATGTGTAATATGGATCACATCAATGCAATACCCGCTAATCACTCCTCAAAAGAGGGGTTACACGTGGTATTAGTGCACCAGTCATCATATCCATATCTATCCTTCCCACCCTGTTAAGGTATTAAAGCGCGAATTGGTCTCGACCTCTATTGCATGCTATTACCCGTCCTATTCCTATCAGTCCCGGAGGAATTTAGGACTACTATTCTTATAAGAGGGAGGGTTTTAGCCTGACTCTTAGGTTTTTAAAGGTAAAAAGACTAAGGCGACATTCAATACACATAGGACTGCATATTAAGGAAAACATGTAAACAACTAAGAGGCTCATATATACCTTTTCAAGCAAAGCACATAAATAGCATGACTTAAACACATTTAGGGTCAGAATTTAAAGTACTAAGACGGGGGAATTTTAGTTGCTGAAGCAGACTCAAATAAGAAGTCTGAATCAAGCCTGCCTCCTAGTTGCAGCGGTTGCTAATTAAACAAAGGCAGATTCAATTTTATCATTATTACCTAAGGCTTGCCTAAGTGTGTATTGATGATATCCTATAAACATGATATATATTACTAATTCAAAATGGCAAAGCAATAAGATTTTTAAACGAGCAATTTGGATCCTATATGCATGCTTTCTAAACTGCATTAATGAAAGAAGTAAATTGTTTAAACTGATTCAAGACAGTGCGAGTCCAACTGATTTTTAGCTAAACTGGTTTTAGATCCTATACATATAATCTCTATTGTTGCTGATCTTAATCCCCACAGACAGGGTATTTAGTATTAAAGGCCGATTTGGTCCTAAAGGCATGTTATATAATTGAACATGAGATGAAGCAGGCAGGATTTATAGCAAAATTTCTATAAGCATGATTTCTATAGAAATACTAATTTTAATCCTGTAGACACAACATCTAGTTTAGAAACTGATTTTGATTTTATGGGCATGAAGTATTATTATAGCCATTAGACTCTATAGGCATTATTTCTATGAGTGGAAGTAAACATGCAAAATTTTATTAAACAGATCCTAAAGACTGGATATCTAAATGCGGAAGTAAAACATGCAGAACTTATTAAAAATAGATCCTATAGACATGTTAGCAACGCGTAGAATTAAAACATGCTGAATTTGAAAGCAGATCCTATACACATGTTATCTACCCTCCTAATAGCTAAAACATACATAGTTACCCCGTCTCTTTTTCACTAGCCAACCCCAATATTTGGTTAAAAATTATTGCAGATCAAATACTGAATTACATTAGAAAATTGTAAAATAAGAAGTTAAACCCGTAGGAAGCCTGATTCTGACTTCCTCCCTGAGTTATGGAACAAACCACCTCAAATGCCACTTGTTTCAAAGCCTTTCTTAGACATGTGTGTGTCAAAGCTCCATAAGGGTCTCAAGGGACCCTAGGCAGTGCTTACACCCAGGTTTGCATAACCAGATAGAGATGAATTCAGTGTGGAAGTGCCAACCCTTATGTGTCCCAGTTCAAAGGGAGCTCAAGGTCTCAAGGCAAGGCTCACACAAGAGGGGCAGAACTTACGTTCTAGGAATATAGTGAAAGTGCAAAACACAGAGATTTATTTAGAACTGGACTGGGAAATAGTAAGTGATAAGGGTGATTTGAAAAAAGTAGTAGTTAAACTCAAACTACACAGAATTAGTAGTTACACAACAGGGTCAGGGGTTTTGGGAATACAATGTATGAAGTGTATGACCCTATGAGGGGTTAGGTTTGGACATGCACAGCAATAGATGATGTTGACATGTTCACAAACCAGCCAAAGAACAGAAATACAAAGATGGGATGTGGGATTTGGGATTCATACACATAGGAGAGCATTAACTTAAAAGGGGGAAGGAACATATTGCCTCATGCTAGTAATGTTACTTGATTGCAGAAACAAATGCAAACGTAGACAAACATGAGAGAATTTAGAACAATTACAAAAACATGTTATTGTTGATGCATGAAAATTAAATAGGACATACCAGTAAGAAGAAAAGTGCAGAAAGAAAAGTAAGCAAATTTTTACAGCCTAGCCTTGGCTTTCAGCCGGCTAGACAAAATAATAGTACAGGTAGTAATAGAAAAAAGAGAGAGTTTTGAGTGAAGTGTGTATTCTGAACTTAGATAGTTCGAGCTTTGAAAAAAAAAGGTGCAGGGTATTTATAGTTTTTGAAAACAAGTAATAAGTAACGTAATAAGTAAAGTATTAACACAAACATGGAAACAATCACGAGTCAGAATCAATTAACTTGAGTGATTCCCTTTAATTAAGGAATCATGGCTTAACGGGTACTAACGGGTTTCAATTAAAGAAAGAAAATCAGTTCAGGTAGATTCATTATTTCCATAAAAGGGGTAGTAAAAGCATGAAGTAAACAATCAAGTCTAAGTACAAAGATATGCTTATTTTGGAAGAATCAGTAAGGTTTTTATCACAGCAAAGGAAAAGAATTAATTAATTTTAAACAGGCGAGTGAAATTAGGGTTCATAAATGAAAAAGCTTTTGCAATCAATCACAAGATCAATCAAAGAAGAAACATGATTCTGCACTTCGGTATGTAAATAAAGTGAACATAAGCATCAGACAGGCGAGGCCAAACACATTGGCTAAAGAGATAATCACAAACATGTAGTAGTGGCAGAAATAAACTAGGATTCAGTAGTAAAGCAAGCATTCGAGGCACAATAGTCAAGTAGGTCAAGTCACATAGAATCAATAATGAAGAAAATCATAGTATCAAGTAAAAAAAATTAGAAACGTGTAAAGGTCTCACAGCAGTAGGTGAGGAAACCTTTTGAGAAGTTAGGTTTTAACAAAAGTCGAGTTAAAAAGATAGTAAAACTCAGAATCAGATAAGTCACATAAAGAAAAGAGAGTGTGAAACAAGGAACCTTTAATCGAGTCCAGTATACTTTCAAACAAACAGTCCCACACCAAAAGACCTAGGGTTTTTCACAATAATCGAGTTTAAAAGATGGTAAAACTTAGAATCAAATAAGTCAAACAAGAACGAAGAACGTAATCAAGCAAGTACACATTTAGACAAACAATTTCTAGAACTCGGATAAGACTAAAAGAATTATAATTTTTAACATACTTAAATAGATAGAAGAACAACATGAGCAAATAGCAAAATCATCAAACAACATTAAGATCAGAGAAAAAAACTTAAAGGAAAAACCTAATCATTGGAAAAACGAAGAGTCGTTTTGAAAGAAAAGTTGAAGAACCTTCGAGAAAACACTTAAAAAGTTCATGGAAAGAATAGACCTAAGGTAGATTCGAAAGAAATCGAAAGACCTTAGATATTAGAGTTTCAAAAAAAACCAAAAGAAAAGAGAAAGATCTCGAAAGTTAACGATCTAACCAGAAAGTCAAGGATCAACCTTGAAAGGCCATGAATGGATGGAGAAAGGTCGTGGATGGCCGGAGAAAGAACATGACAACAATCGAGAAGGACTAGACCAGATTCCTTCAAGGACTGGCCATCAAACCACAGAACCAAACACCCAGGAGCCATAGAAGGTTGGTACATGTTTCAAATGACCACGAGGGACCATGGATTAGGTAGATATTAGGGTGGGGTTAGATGGCGGCGTCTAGGGGTCATGAGAGTTTCAGAGAGATTTAAGAGAGAAGATGAATTCAAGGGCGGCGGTAGGTGAAAAATGAGGTAGGTTTAGGGGTCGCTTCGGGTTAAAAAGGAAAGGGTTGATATTGGCCGTTGATCTAAATGATCAACGGCTAGGATTAAAAGGGTTAGGTAGGGGATCCGGGTTGGGTTATTTAAATTGGGTCGATGGTCGAGTTTAAGACAGAATTGTTCTGGGAAATTGGGTTTAAATTAGGGTCAGATTTAGGCTATAATCGAAATGTAATTCGGGCTATTACTTAAATAGCCAATTTTCCCTTTTAAAATTATAAAAAAAATAGTAAATTAATTTATGGAAATAAATTGAAAGCACTAAAATAATTTATAACATATAATTGACATTTTAAAAATATAGGACTTGATTTTATGAATATAAACACAATTAAGTCTTAAAAGAGGTTAGTATTGCAATTACGCACTTTAGCTTTGAAAAAAACTAAATAAATTTATAAAAATATACCAAAATTACCTTAGCTATATTTTAGCATAAGGATGAAAATCCAATAGATGATTTGCCAAAAATAATAATTTTGGAAATAATTATTGGATTTTATGGATAAAAAGGGGAAAATAAATTGATTGAAAAAACCTTTAAAATTGTGGAAAAAATAATAAACACTTGAATACGCTTACATATGCATATATATGCCATTTTTAAGTTATTTTGCATAATAAAAATATATAGGAAAAAATTGGGTATCAACAGTTGCCCCTCTTTACGCGGAAAAAATGAAAGAGTTTTCGGGTAAAGATATGATGGCCAATATTGACCGAGCGAAATGGTTTGAAAGATTCAGGCCACGCTCTAGATTTTGAGTTGCCTACATATCCCTAGTTTTACAGGAATCAGGCCATGTGTAACTCCAGATCTGTCGGCGGAGTATGCCGACTAGTAATTTACAAGAATGGACGCAATATTTCAGGATGGATGAGTGAACGACTTACATGAATGGTTAGGTTTGATGTGGCTGCGAGCACTAGAGTAGAAATACTCCTACCTAGATGGTTGTTGCTTGTCGGTTTACCTATAAATAAGTAATACAGGCATATATTGTGCTTAAATTTAGACATGATGCAAATTCCTATTGGACCATGAATGTTGTCTTTGAATGGTTAGGATGACTTCGTTAGACCATGATGTCCTATTCATGAAGCGTATAATAAAGGATTTGCAGGATATGAGATGATGTTCTCGGGCTATGAGGATGGTGTCTTCGAACCATAACGCCTTTGAATAATGATATGCTAAAAGGTTGAAAGAGGTCCTCAGGCCATGACATGGTGTTCTCGGGCTTTGAGTATGGTCCCTCTGAACGATGACGCCTTTGGATGGGTTGGCGATATTTCAGCCTATGAAGGATGCAATAGCATGTGGCGATCTTTCAGCTGTGCAATGTGGCGATTTTTCAGTCGTGCAATGTGGTGATCTTTTATCCATGAAATATGGATAAAGACAGCGTTTAGTCTCGGAAGGCAGAATAGTAGCCTTATGCAATGCAGATGCAGATAGAGGTAGATCTTAACCTCGAAAGGCAGAATGGTAGCCTTATGCAATGCAAATGCAAATGATATAGAGCTTAACCTCGGAAGGCAGAATGGTAGGCTTATGCAAGTGGGAAGGCAGAATGGTAGCCTTATGCAGGTTGGAAGGCATAATGGTCACCTTATGCAATGCAAATGCATATAGAGGTAGAGCTTAACCTCGGAAGGCAAAACGGTAGCCTTATGCAAGTTGGAAGGCAGAATGGCAGCCTTATGCAGGTTGGAAGGTAGAATAGTAGCCTTATGCAAGTCAAAATGCAGAATGGTAGCCTTATGCAAGAAATAAAATAACAAATGACAAGAAAGTTTTCTTAGCTAACAGCAGATTTCGGAATTGCGATTACTGGGAGCCCTATGACGTATGGGGCACCACTGGTGTGCAGATAGCAAATGTAGGCAGACGTACTGGTGAAAAGAGTCGAATTCTTGAACAACGTTTATTCCATAAGTGTGCAGTATGTTTTAATGATTTTGTGATCCTTGTTCCTATATCCAAAGAAAAATCGTGAGTTCTGTAAAAGAGAAGGTTAGTTCGTATCCCCAAGGGCTTTGCTTGACTCGTCCTGCTTTGATCTGGTGATACTTTTTTGTATTGTCGGGGTAGTGTTGCTAAACGAAGCAGTTTCAATAATAAACATGCATGATTTTGTAAAAGTATGACATAAATGTATAATAAAAATAGTTTTTTAGATGAACTGGCGACTGTGATGTGGTTTGAGACATTGTGGTCCTCCTCAAAATTCTATCCCAATTTGATGGGTTGATGCTTCTGATTGTTGCTCATGCGACGATCGGTTTAAATTACTTCAAAATTTTGAGGGTCCTCCTCAAAATTCTACCCTAGTTTCCAATTTTGGGGGGAAATGAAAATTTTATTGAATTGTGACCGAACCCATAGGGCTACTTACATATCCCCTCTTAAATAGGAATCAGGTCAGGCATAGTTCAATTTACATCATATAGAGAAGACATAAAGATTTTACATAGTAACGCTTGACTGTATCTGAATTAATCAGCTTTGGCCAGACTTCTCCGTCCATTTCTATAATTATGAGGGCTCCTCCTATCAAAACTCGGTGAACCAGGTATGGGCCTTGTCAGTTGGGAGAGAACTTCCCTTTGGCTTCATCCTGATGCGGAAAAATTTTCTTTAACACTAGCTGGCCCGGTGTGAACTGTCTTGGCCTAACTCTCTTGTTGAAGGCTCTAGACATTCTGTTCTGATAGAGTTGACCATGGTAAACTGCATTCATTCTCTTTCTGTCTATAAGAGCTAGCCGCTCGTAATGACTCTTCACCCACTCTGCGTTGTTGAGCTCAACTTCCTATATGATCCTTAGGGAAGGAATTTCTACTTCGACAGGAATGACAGCCTCTGTACCATAAACCAGCATATAGGGGTGGCCCTCGTTGATGTGTGGATTGTGGTGCGATACCCCAATAGAGTGAACGATAACTTCTCGTGCCACTATTTATGCTTTTCTATCATTTTCCTCAATATGTTCTTGATATTCTTGTTAGCGGCTTCTACGGCTCCATTCATTTGAGGCCTGTAGGATGTGGAATCTTCTGTCTGATCTTAAAGGATTCACACATGGTTTTCTTCATCGCTGTTGAGATTGGAGCCATTATCAGTAATAATTGATTCTGGAATACCGAATTGACAAACAATGTGGTCGTGGACAAAGTCTGTCATGACTTTCTTAGTCACTGCTTTGTAAGACGCTACTTCAACCCACTTGGTGAAGTAGTCAATTTCTACTACCTGTGTCTGTTGGAAACGGCAGGCTTTATTAGTCCAATGACGTCCATTCCTCCGGCGGCGAACGTCCATGGTGATCTTGTTGCATTGAGCTCGCTCGAAGGTACCTTTATCATTTCTGCATGTATCTGACAGCGGTGGCATTTTTGGACATACTGGATGTAGTCTGTTTCCATAGTAATCCAAAAGTAATCAGCCCGGAGTACCTTCTTTGCTAAGACAAAACCATTTATATATGGACCACAGGTCCCTGCATGAATTTCCTCTAGTATCTTGGACGCTTCTTTTGTGTCGACACATTTTAATAGTCTCAAGTAAGGAGTCCTCCTATATAGGATTCCTCCATTGTGAAAAAAGTTGTTGGACAATCTCTGAAGTGAGCGTATCTGAGTATGATTAGAAAGCTCCGGGTACTCTCCTTTTGCCAGATATTCCTTGATATCATGAAACCAAGGCTTTCCGTCTGCTTCCTCTTCAACATGGGCATAGTAAGCATGCTAAATGTGAATTTTCACCGGATGGGATCAATAAAATTCTTATCCGGATATTGTATTATAGATGATAGGTTAGCCAATGCATCGACGAACTCATTCTGGACTCTGGGAACATGTTGGAATTCCGTCTTCGTAAACCTCTTTCTCAATTCCTGTACATGATGTAGATACGGGAATATCTTGGAGTTTTTGGTTGCCCATTCTTCTCGTACCTGATGTATAAGTAAATCTGAATCTCCGATCACTAGCAGTTCTTCCACGTTCATGTAAACGGCCATTTTGAGCCCTAAGATGCAGGCTTCATACTCAGTCATATTGTTAGTACAGGGGAACCTGAGTTTGGCGGACACTGGATAATGCTGATCAATTTCTGATACCAAGACTGCTCATATGCCAACTCCTTTGAAGTTTACTGCTTAATGGAAGAATAATCTCCAACTATCATAGGATTCTGCAATGTCTTCTCCTATGAATGATACCTCTTCATTAGGAAAATACGTCTTTAGGGTTCGTATTCTCCATCCACGGGGTTTTTGGCAAGGTGGTCTACCAGTGCTTGTCCCTTGATAGCTTTCTGAATTATGTAAACAATGTCGAACTCACTCAAAAGGATTTGCCACTTGGCTAGCTTGCCAGTGGGCATGGGCTTCTGAAATATGTACTTTAAAGGATCCATTCTTGATATGAGGTATGTGGTGTAGGCGCAGAAGTAATGTCTCAGCTTCTGAGCTACCCAAGTCAAAGCACAGAAGGTGCGCTCCAAAAGAGAATATTGGGCCTTGTACGGAGGGAACTTCTTATTGAGATAATAAATGGCTTGTTCCTTTCTCCCTATTTCGTCATGTTACTCCAAAACGCAGCCGAAAGCTCCATCTAACACTGCAAGGTAGAGCAGTAAGGGTCTACCTGGCTCGGGAAGAACTAGGACTAGTGGTGTTGACAGGTACTCCTTGATTCTATCGAAGGATTTTTGACAGTCATCAGTCCATTTGGTAGCAGCATCCCTCTTTAGCATTTTAAAGATTGGCTCACAAATAACTGTAGACTATGCTATGAATCGGCTGATGTAGTCAGCCTTCCCAGGAAACTTATCACATCTTTCTTGTTCTTCAGCGGTGGTAATTTTTGAATGGCTTTAACCTTTGATAGATCCAGATCTATTCCTCGGCGGCTCACAATGAACCCAAGCAACTTTCCAGCAGGAACCCTAAATGCACACTTTGCGAGGTTTAGTTTTAGATTGTACCTCTATATTCTATTGAAAAAGTTCAACAAATCTTCTATGTGGTCAGTAGCCTTCTTGGATTTGATGATAACGTCATCTACACACATATCTATCTTCGTGTGTATCATATCATGGAAAATGGTTGTCATGGCCCTCATGTAGGTGGCCGTTGCATTCTTCAGGCCGAATGGCATCATCTTGTAACAATACACTCCCCACGGCATAATCAAATCCATTTTCTCAGCATCTTCTTTATCCATCCAAATCTGATGATAACCAGCGAAACAATCTAAAATGATTGCAACTTATGTTTGGTGCAATTATCAATCAGGATATGTATATTCGGCAAAGGGAAGTCATCTTTAGGACCGACCCGGTTGAGATCCTAGTAGTCGACACAGACTCTGACCTTCCCATCCTTCTTTGGCACTGGAAAAATATTGGCTAACCATGTTGGGTATTGTACTACCCTGAGAACCTTAGCGTTGATCTTCTTGGTGACTTCTTCCTTTATTTTAAAACTCATATCAGGCTTGAACTTTCTTTGCTTTTTCTTTACTGGTGGACACATTGGATCGGTTGTCAGTTTGGGAACAACAATAAACGTACTCAGACCAGTCATGTCATCATACAACAAGACGAATATGTCCTTATACTCCTTTAGAAATTCTGTGTATTCTTTCTTCTCTGATGATGATAGGTAAATGTTGATTCATGTTTCCTTGACATTTTCTGCGTCTCCCAGGTTAACAATTTCGGTTTCGTCCAGGTTGGACTTAGGTCTATTCTCAAAGTTCTCAACTTCTTTGACAATCTCCTCTGGTATGTCATCTTCCTCGTCAATATCCATTTGTTTCATTGTCTCATTGCATGTCACAGTCATTGGTTCATCGGGATAAGTAATAGTAATGTTGTATAAGTGAAGTAAGGAGAAAATGATAGAAATAAATATTAATTCATTGGAAAAATCAAACATGCTTTGATAAATTGAATAATTATTTTGAACATTAAAGATCTTATTGCAGAAATTAAAAAAATGCAAAAAGAAAATCATTCAATAAAAATAGTAAATAGTGCTTGTTTTAGCCTTGCTACCCCGAGGCTCGTCGGGCTCTGGTGGTCCTGATGGTCCAATTGTTGAGGTATGGCCCTCTACTCACAGTTTGTATGGAAGGACCTTCCTCTCCCTCCTCCTCGAGAATAGCACCGCAATCCATATCATTATCCTCTAAAAATAAGTTTTTTACTGCTGCAAGTGCTTCTTCTTCGTCTGTCCCATAGATGACGTCAACCTATTTGAAAGTCTGCTCCAGGTGTAGTATCAGTTGCTCTAATGGGTAGTAAGCACCGCGCAATGGTGGCAACCAACTATTGAACTCCTCCCAAGTGTATTCGTATCCCATATCGAAGGTAGTGCCATGTTTCTTGAGTTTTATAGGTTTAGCGATCCCTTGGAGGTTCTTGCCGAGTTCCTTGCCAGGTTCGTACCCACTCCAATTCAATATGCTCTCTATCTTGTTATCCCACCATTTGTCCTTGTCAATAGCATTTACTCGCTCGATGTGGTGGTAGGTCTCTCCATCTAGCTTTCTTCTTCCTCTAATTGTCGGAACAGTCTAGCGACTGTATATAGGATTGCTGCTTTCACCGTGAATGATCACTTCCTGGTGATTGCATTTGAAGTTTACCATCTGATGCAGTTTTGAAGCTACAGTGATGTGTAGGGCTTTGTTGTAACCTAACCCTTCAGGTGGTAGCTCGTACTCATAGAAGGTTATTTTATGGCTTTTTAATACTTGGCCTACCATATTAGCCATTTACTCTCTAGTCATGTTACTTGGAACGTATGCTTCACTCAGCACCTTTAATAGATCTTTTTTGTGTGTCTTGGAATTCTGCAGCAATGAGAGGATGGATATCTTTCTGGTGATTTGTTTAGCTGGTCGATGATCGAATATTCCTTGGATTGTATTTTCCTCCAAAGGTCGTCTGGATCCGTCTCAATGATGAGTGGCCGATTGGAGGCCTGCTTGCTTGACTCAGCTAGGTGGTCAGGGGTATAAACTCTTCTGGTTCTTGTCATACCCTATGCTGCAACAGTCTCTTCAAACCTGACTTTGCCTTTCCTCCTAGCCTTGGCTGTATAATCCTAGGGTATAGCTTTTGTATCAAATAACGGCATGGTGGACATTTCCACTGGGATTGGTATGGCCACCTTTACTTCGAATGGGACATGTTCTTTGGTTTGAAAAACTGCAACCTCAAATGGTGTTGGTGCCTTTGTTGATGGAGCTGCTTTAAACTCAAGAGAGATAGACCCATCTACCTCAATGACTTCAGACGGTTGGATCTGGACTATGATGGGGTTGAGAGTAACTACTGGTTTCTTTGGATTATCGCCTTCTACGATCAACCCGATAGATCCCTCGGGATCCTAATCATCCTCTACTTCAATCATGTGAATACCCCCACCTTTATGGTAGAGGGTTGTTGTGGATGTTCGGAGCGGCTTCCTTTGCTACAATGACTTTGTTATCAATCAAAGACTATATCTTGTCTTTTAGAGAGCAGCATTCATCGATGGTGTGTCCCTTTATGCCGGAGTGGTATGCACAAGACTTGTTTGGGTTAACCCACTGAGAAGGATTCTCAGGGTTGTAGCAGGTACGGGGGTGACATAACCGGCGGCTTTGAGTCTCTCATATAGCTGATCAATGGGTTCGGCAATGGCTGTGTATTATTTTGGAGGCTTCCAATAAAAATTAGGTCGGGGCCTAGGGAAAGTTTGGCGTGCAGGGGGTTATTGGAAATAAGATGATTGGGCATTGTAAGTTTGGTAGAAATGAGCGAGCTAGGATTATCTGGGTGAGGTAGGCTGATATGTGGGAGGTAGAGGTGACTGATAAGTTTGTGGTGGAGCTTGGTAGAAGGGTGCTTGGTAACTTGAGGTTGGCTGATATGTGAGTTGTGGTATTGGGTAGGTTTGGTATTTGAGAGGAGATTGGGTCCTTTGTGAAACCATCACGGCCTCTACGTCCCTCTTCTTAGACACACCACCAGACTGTAAGGCCTTATTTGTAGCTTGCAATGCCTCAAAGTTTGTCACCATTCCGCTTTTAATTCCTTCTTCAATTCGTTACCCCAATTTTATAATGTCATAAAACTTATGATTCTCAATCACCATCAATTTTTCATAGTATTACGGGTCTTGAGCCCCGACAAAGAATTTGTTCATTTGTTCTTCTTCTAATGCAGGTCTGACCTTAGCAACTTCAGACCTCCAGCAAGTAGCATACTTGCAAAATGTCTCCGTGGGCTTCTTCTTTAGATTCTGGATGTAAAACACATCTAGCGCATTCTCTATGTTAAACCTGAACCTATCCATAAAATCAAAAGCCATACCTACCCAGCTCGACCACTTCTTAGGATCTTGGCTGATGTACCAAGATAGTGCATCTCCTTTCAGACTCCTCATGAATAGCTTCATATGGATCCTTTCATTTTTCCTACCCCAACCAGCTTGTCACAGTATGTTCTCATATGGACCCTTAAATCCCATGTACCATCAAACATATCGAACTTGGGAGGTTTGTACCCCTCCGATAGTTCGACATCTGGTTGTATGTAGAGATCTTCAAAGTTCAACCCTTTGATCCCTTTACTTCCTTCGATGACTTGGATTCGGCTGGTTAGTTTCTTAAGCTCTTCAGCCAAGTTTCTGATGAGTAGATCCTTTTCATCGGACTCAGGGGTGCAAGATATAGGTTGGGTGGAGACTACCATAGTCCCCACGTAGATGGGATTGTTATGGTGGCTAGGTGTGTGGGTGTGGAAATGGTCATTTGCGGAGTTTTATGCTTTGGGGATAAGTAGTGGAATGTTGTTTGGAGTGTGGGAAGTGCTACATTGGTTCTTTATTGGAGCAGTGGGATGATGTGGTTGCTTTTGTGGAGGTGTGGGATTTTTACCGTTGGGGAAGATGGTGCCTGGGGCTGAGGGAGAAGGATAGGTTGGCCAAATTCCATACCTGATCAAGCTCTTCTTGAAACTTCAACAATTTCTCTGAAGATTTTCATTGGGAACCCAAATACCATGGCCATCAGTGACCTCTGCTGTTATGTTCTCCTTTTTTGATGTTCAAATCTTCCATTTTTCCTTTGTTCTTATTCTTAACAAGACTAAGAGGAGGAGTGGGTGGAGGGCCCCTGGATCTCGTGGAATAAGATGATATTGCCAGAGTGCACGAACTAACCTTTGGGGAGGGAAATAACAAACAAAAATAAAACAAAAAGGTAAGCAAGTTAGTGAGGATCATGAGAAGTATTGCGATATTTAAAAACACAGTGCAGGAATGTAACGCATGTCCTAATTTGGGAACCTCATTGTGCTTGAGGTAGGCCTAGGAACAAGTTGATTTGGAGAACTTGGAATGTTAAATGCCTCATTTCATTGATAAAGATAAGACGAATCCCAAATCGACATTAAATAAATAAGAAATAAAAGTCACTAATGGCTATTAGGATTGTTACATTTTAAGCAAAAAAGATAAATTCCTATCTACTTGGTCCTAGAAGGACCTTCCCTAGATTCGGCATCCTTGGCTCCTTCGAACAACTTCCCCAACTCGCGAAGTCCTAGCAACAGGTATGCTCTGGCTAGATATTCGCCTTCAGCCCCTTTGGCCTCTTGACAATATTCAACCCTTTTGAGAAACTTTCTTTCCAGTTCCACTATGCCACGCTCCAACTATCCCAGTCTTTTGTTGGCATTGGCAGCCATATCTTTCCATTCTTCGATCAGTTTTTGATTGGACTCTTGTATTTCATGATGTTCACTTTCGCACTCGCGGATCCTTTTGTGTAACTGGTTGTACTTGACTTGCACTTCAGCCTTTACGTCTATAATCTTGTGGCTTCGAACAAACCCTGGCTGGACCAAACCACCATGATTGTTTTCCAACCAACCTGCATAGAAAGGAGTGCAATTGGCGTGATATCTGTTTGGCTCTATAGTGTCTGTTTGGCTCTATAGTGTCTCTTCCCATCAAGATCTTGCTATGCCACATATGTTGGGCTTGGAACTTGTAAGGACTATCATCACCTTGGAAGTCGGCTCGAAAGTGGCTCATTTTGCCGACCTTGGGTATGACCTGCTTCCTACCAGCTTACCTCATAACTCGCAGAGGGACGTAAGGGTAGGTTCCCCTTAGGCCAATTAGTATCAGGAAGGGTGCGTCTCTTGATCGGAGGATGAACTTCTCCATAGGAAACCATTCGAACATCCACTGAACTTGTTCCTCGTTCAGATTATCAAATAGCTAAATCCATCCCTTAGCATCCTCAGGCTGAGCGAACATGTTGGGGATGTATTCATTCGCTTTGGATGGTGGAAAGAGATGTAATCATCCTAGTCCCAACACTGAATTGCTTGTTGATATTCTACCTTTTGGAGATGCTCAATAAGCCAAAGATAAAGTAGCAGATTGCAGCCTTCAAAGTGTTTTTCTCCTCGTTTACACTTCTCTAAGGCTCGGTATATGTCTGTAATAATCATAGATACAATACTGAAGGCATGCCCGCTATTCCACTCTATTAGGGTTTTGGTTACCATAGCTAGCCTAGTATGAATTCTACCTTTCTTTATCAAAAATACAATCAGACCCAGGAAGCAAAAGATGAAGACGAAAACCCTGTGGTGGACATGTCCCAAGGATGTGTTGGCAAAATCGCCAGAGTAAGTGCGTGTAACGCCCCAAACTCGAGGGATATGACCAGCACCCAACCGGGTAGCCCCAGCCGAGCGGACCTGGGTGCCTCTCCTACCCCACGTGCTACCCCATGTCTTACTTACTCAATATTCCAAGAACTGGCCAAATAATTAATTTAGAACACCCTTTTTGCAAAACATACATACATATAATTTAGTTAGTGAAATTACCAATTCATTGCCCAACAAAGGAAATAGGGAGCTACATAAACTTCTAACCCACATCCACTGTCTACGGAGCCTCTAAAAGTACAGCAGGATAATACAGAATTTGCCGGTAACAAGGCTTCGGCTATACCTTACACAAAATCAAAATAAAACTTTGGACACAAGCGCCCTGAGCCACACAGGGCCCCGAGAGGAATGGGGCTCACCAAAAGCTAATGGTAAACGAAGGGGAAGCTACGATCGGTGGACTGGAGTACCTGCAGCGGGTCCACCTATAATCATAACACGAATGTAGCGCCCTCGACAAAAGGGACATCAGTACATTTGAATTGTACTGGTATGTATAATAAACCTTACCCTGAGTAACCTCAAGCCATACACAAGTAATAAACAATAGAAGGAAGCAACAATTGAGTACACACAAGGAAGACAATCAAGGCAAACAAGTTAACAAACTCTCCTTTCCCCATCATCATTTCCACATTTTTCAATTTCACAACGTTCTCATATTTCATATCAATAGTGATATCGATCACTTTCCACCCTTATTACCTCGGCCACCCTTATTACCTCGGCCACCCTTATCACCACAACCCACACCTTATTACTTCGTGTTGTCGCGCGCAACCCGATCCCACCGAGAAATCACAATTCACAACCAATACTACAACAATAATAATTTACAAGGATAACCACAACAAGTTTTAAGAACAATAACCACAAATCCCAATAACAACAACAACACAACTCATAAAAGGTTTAGGTGACTATCCATACCATTTCCATCTTTTTCAACAGCTCGTTATACCATGTAGATCACAACAATAGTTTTCCACGACTATCCACAAGGGATGTTATCACAATTATTTCAATTTCACCAGTTATGATTCCTCTTTATCATTTATTCCACAGTCCTTGCCACATAACACATTCGCAATCAAAACTTAGTTTATTGACATTTACTTGCACAATCATATCGGATGTTTTAAACAACAACGCATAAGGCACAATATTTACATGAATTCACAAATAGTTCATAAAACTAAACACATCCTACTCACAAGAGTTTAACTTTACAACCAATTCATGGAGATATCACATACCAAGTATTCGGGCACCAAACAAGGCAATTTTAGAAAGGTTAAAGTTAGCCATACATACCTGGAGCTGAATCCCTTTTTAATTTCTACTTCTAATTCACCAGAAACCTAGCACTGTCAATATAGTGCACAAATTAATACACGTAACTTAGAATTGAAGTTCACAATTGCTACTCAAACTCATTTAGGTTATCAAGCCCTCTTTGAATACTCCTTTACCCATACCCAATTTCTCCGACTAGATTTTAGGTTTTTAATAGACATGCATGCATGATTTCAACCATTATTTTAAGGACTAACGCATGAGACTCCCCCTCTTAGTTTAAACCAGAAATTCAAAGGGAGAAGTTAGGGATTTTACCTGTAAGGAAAGGGGGTATGAAGATAAGATTGAAATTTTCCGGCCCAGATGGCTTTGAAGAACCAAATTTTGGAAAAGATGACTTTCTCTCTCAAGACCCTCTCTTCCTCTCTCTTAATTGTTCAGCAAGATTGTAAAAATGAGGGGGTTGAGGTATTTTATCAAAAAGGGGTCGGGTTTTAAAAATTTAGAAAAATAGAAGCCCGAGCAAATCTGCGATCGCAGATAATCAAAATGCGGTCCACATATTGGACCGCAGAAATGCCCCTAAAACTCTATAGGTCTGCCTGGGTCTGCGATAGGAATGCAATCTGCATTTCTGTTATGTGGTCGCATTTTGCACCGCAGAATCGACCTCCACAAATCCTTGAGGAATTTATGCGATGATTATGCGATCAGCATATTGATTATGCGATCGCATAATGGACCGCATTTTCAACATCAATTTTGACAATTCTTCTGCTTCACTCTGCGGCAGAAATGCGGTCCGCATATTGATTATGCGACCGCATAATGGACCGCATTTTCAACATCAATTTTGACAACCTATCTGCTTCACTCTGCGGCAAAAATGCGGTCCGCATATTGATTATGAGATCGCATTCTGGACCGTAGAATGACAATTTTCTGGAAAAATTGATTCTTTTAATTTTTAAGTGCAAAATCAGTAAAAAGGGTCCGAACCGCGGCGAGCTTAAATCTACACATTCCTAACACATTCAGACCTTGGCACTAAGAGCTACTAGGTTTTAAGCACAAAATTTTATGGGGCCTTACAGTGCGGTAAGATTTACAGTGACCATACCTTTCATACAAGTAGCCAAAAGGGATGTATGAATCCTTCAAGAATGTTAATTCTGGATTCTTTTTCAAGACCATCATTTTAAGGAAGCCCTACCTTTGCGATTCTCAAGCATTAGCAAGCTCGGAGTTTCCCATACTAGGCCATCCAGCCCTCTTATCTCCTCTAGCAAAGGTGTCATTTCAATACCCCCCCCCCCCCCGAAGCGGAATATGGCCCTTTCATAATCCCAAAATAATATTACAGCTTCTATGATCATGTTATTGAGTCAGATTTTCATGAGGGATGGTAGATTTCCCAGATGTTTTCTGATGAGATTCTGATCACTAGAGTGTAAATCCTTCCACCAACTTAACAACCTTGGGTGGATGTTGGTGACCATACCGAATCTGGGGACTTCGTGTCTCATATTTCTGCAAGGCAAATAAGGTTAGACCCTTCCCCTACCGGACTCAACTATTTAATAACAATGATTAGCATGAGGCATCTAGTTATCCAAATAAATACACAGAGAGTGACGACGTTCGTTAATGTTTAGGGAAACCTAGTGAACTTTGGACAAGGCTATCTTAAAGGATCATTATGTGGACAACATAACTGACCTGGCTAGGTTTGACCATGATGCATGCACAATTTGAATAGAGTAAGGTTTCTATGGGGTTTAGATTGGTACCCTCGAGCGGACAACTCAAGGGAGAAGGCTCGGAACTGTCGACTACACCGCTGATCAACTAGTTTTATCACAAATATGCCTTTTCGAATTTAGGGGGTAATGATATAGGAAGAACGCAACCACTCATTATAAGCATTGCTATAGTATTTGTTTTAGTATTAGTGGAGTATGATGTTGAGCATGATTATGCAATAATTGAAATGTATATGCATATTAAGAAAGCGATAAATACAGCAGTTTCATAATTTAAAGCAATAAATGAAAGAAACAAAAGAAGATATGTCAATTTTGACTTTTAAAGAAGAAATTAAATGCTTAAAGTAATTAAACAGACAATTATACATAGGGAGAGGTACAAATTCACAAGAATGATCTGAAGTGGTAAAAGCCTAAAAATCCCCAGTAGAGTCGCAATGCTGTCGGGCCCCCTTTTTCTCACGAAATCGGGTTTATGACATTCGGTTGGGACAACTCTTTCCTTTTGGTAAAGGGGTTTGCAATTTTGAAGAGTCGCCACCTACCGATTTTAAGGTGCGTTAGGGCACCTATAGGGTTCAACGACAACTATATTTGATAACCAGAGTTAGGGTAAGGGCTTGAAATTATCCCAAGGGGAAGGTGTTAGGCACCCCTCAGGATCTACTAGTGTGGTTCTTTGCCAGATAGTTCTTTGTGAATTTGTGCATTAACACGTAAACAGAAAAGGCTCAAATAAGAGGGGATTTCAAATACATAAGTGTTTGGAAATGATAAAATCAAGCAAAATTTTGAAAGAACTATAACTAAGCATGCTAACGAATATAAAGGAGGTCATAGGTTTATTTGTAATATGGATCACATCAATGCAATACCCGGTAATTACTCCTCAAAAGAGGGGCTAAACGTGGTATTAGCACACCGATCATCATATACATATCTACCCTTCCCACCCCGTTAAGGTATTCAAGCGCGGATTGGTCTCGACCTCTATTGCATGCTGTTACCCGTCCCATTCCTATCAATCCCTAAGAAACTTAGGACTACTATTCCTATAAGAGGGAGGGTTTTAGGCTGACTCTTGGGTTTGTAAAGGTAAAATGACTAAGGCGACATTCAAAATATATAGGACTGCATATTAGGGGAAACATGTAAACAACTAAGAGGCTCATATATACCTCTTAAAGAAAAGCACATAAATAGCATGACTTAAACACATTTAGGGTCAGAATTTAAAGTACTAAGGGAGTTTTAGTTGTTGAAGCAGACCCATTTATTACATAACTCAGATAAGAAGTCTAAATCAGGCCTACCTACTGGTTGTAGTGGTTGCTAATTAGACAAAGGCGGATACAATTTTATTATTATTACCTAAGGCTTGTCTAAGTGTGTATTGATAATACCCTATAAGCATGATATCTATTATTGATTCGAAATGGCAAAGCAGTAATAGTTTTAAATGAGCAATTTAGATCCTATAGGCATGATTTCTAAACTGCATTAATGAAAGGAGTAAGTTGTTTAAATTGATTCAAGATAGTGCGAGTCAAACAGATTTTTAGCTAAACTAGTTTTAGATCCTACAGACATAATCTCTATTGTTGCTGATTTTAATCCCTACAGACAGGGTATCTAGTATTAAAGACCGATTTGGTCCTACAGCATGGTATCTAATTAAATATGGGATGAAGCAGGCAGGATTTATAGTGAAATTTCTATAGGCATGATTTCTACAGAAATACTTATATTAATGCTGTACACATGACATCTAGTTTAGAATTGATTTTAACTTTATGGGCATGATGTATGATTATAGCCATTAGACCCTATAGGCATGATTTCTAAGTGTGGAAGTAAACATGCAAAACTTTATTAAACAGATCCTAAAGACCTGATATCTAAATGTGGTAGTAAAACATGCAGAACTTATTAAAAACAGATCCTATAGGCATGTTAGCTACGTGTAGAATTAAAACATGCAGAATTTGAAAGCAGATCCTATAGACATGTTATCTACCCTTCTAATAGCTAAAACATACATAATTACCACGTTCCTTTTTCACTAGCTAACCCCAATATTTATTTATAAATTATTAAAGACCAAATACTGAATTACATCAGAAAAGTGTAAAATAAGAAGTGACAACCATAGGAAGCTTGATTCTGACTCCTCTTTGAGTTATGGAACAAACCATCTCAAATGCCACTTGTTTCAAAGTCTTTCTCAGACGTGGGTGTGTCAAAGTTCCCTAAGGGTCTCAAGGGATCCCGGAAAATGCTTACACCCAGGTTTGCATAACCAGATAAAGATGTGTGCAGTGTCGAAGAGCCAGCCTTTATGTGTCTAAGTTCAGAGGGGGCTCAAGGTCCCAAGGCAAAGCTTACACAAGAGGGGCAGAACTTAGGTTCTAGGAATATAGTGAAAGTGCAGAACATAGAGATTTATTTATAACTGGACTGGGAAATAGTAAGTGACAAGGGTGATTTGAAAACAGTAGTAGTGAAACTCAAACTACACAAAATCAGTAGTTACACAAATGGATCAGGGGTTATGGGAATACATTACATGAAGCGTATGACCCTAAGAGGGGTCAGTTTGGACATGCACACCAATATATAATGATGGCATGCTCACAAACCAGCCAGAGAATACAGACAAAAAGAGGGGATGTGGGTTTTGGGATTTATACACATAGGAGAGCATTAACTTAAAAGGGGAAGGGAACACATTTCCACATGCCAGTAATGTAACTTGATTGAAAAAACATAAGCAAAAGTAGATAAACATCAGAGAATTTGGAACAATTACAGAAACATGTTGTTTTTTATGCTTGAAAATTAACTAGGACATACCAATAAGAAACAAAGTACAGAAAGAAAAATTAAGCAAATTTCCACAGCCTACCCTTGGCTTTCAACTGACTAGACAAAACAGTATTACAAGTAGTAACAGAGAAGAGAGAGTTTTGAGTGAAGTGTGTGTTCTGAACTCAGATAGTTCGTCTCTTTGGAAAAAAAAGGTGTAGGTTATTTATAGTTTTTGAAAACGAGTAATAAGTAAGGTAATAAGTGAAGTCTTAACACAAACATGGAAAAAATCATGAGTCAAAATAAATTAACCCCAGTGATTCTCTTTAATTAAGGAATCATGGTTTAACGGGTACTAACAAGTTTCAATTAAGGGAAAAAAATAAGTTCGAATAGATTCATTATTGCCATAAAAGGGGTAGTAAAAGCATTAAGTAAACAATCAAGTCTAAGTACAAAGATATGCTTATTTTGGAAAAGATTCAGTAAGGCAATGTATCACAGCAAAGGAAAAAAATCAATTAATTTTAAATAGGAGAGTGAAATTAGGGTTCATAAAAGAAAAAGCTTTTACAATCAATCACAAGATAAATCAAGGAAGAAACATGATTGTGCACTTCATTATATAAAAGAAACATCAAACATGCGAGGTCAAACACATTGGCGAAAGAGATAATCACAAACATGCAGTAGTGGCAGAAATAAGCTAGGATTCAGTAGTAAAACAAACATTCAAGGCACAGTAGTCAAGTAGGTCAAGTCACATAGAATCAACAGTATAGAAAAACATAGTATCAGGTAAAAGAAACCAGAAACATGTAAAGGTCTCACAGTAGCAGGTGAGGAAACATTTTGAGAAGTTAGGGTTTCAAAAAAGTCGAGTTAAAAAGATAGTAAAACTCAAAATCAGATAAGTCACATAAAGAAAAGAGTGTGTGAAACAAGGAACCTTTAATCGGGTCCAGTATACTTTCAAACAAAAAGTCTCAGACCAAAAGTCCTAGGGTTTTTCATAATAATAGAGTTTAAAAGATGGTAAAACTCATAATCAAATGTCAAACAAGAATGAAGAACTTAATCAAGCAAGTACACATTTAAACAAATAATTTCGAGAACTTAGATAAGACTAAAAGAACTAGGGTGTTTAACATGATGAAATAGCTAGAAGAACAACATGAGTAAATAGCAAAATCATCAAACAACATTAAGATCAGAGAAGAAAACTTAAAAGAAAACCCTAATCGTTGGAAAAATAAAAAGTCGTTTTGAAAGAAAAGTTTAAGAACCTTCGACAAAACACTTAAAAAGTTCATGGTAAGCATAGATCTAAGGTAGATCTGAAAGAAATCGAAAGGTCTTAGAGAGTAGGGTTTCAGAAAACCCAAAAGAAACGAGAAAGATCTCGAAAGTTAACGATCTAACCAGAAAGTCAAGGATCAGCCTTAAAAGGCCATGAATGGCTGGAGAAAGGTCGTAGATGGCCGGAGAAAGGACATGACAACAATCGAGTAGGACTGGACCAGATTCCTTCAAGGGCTAGCCACGAAACCACAGAAACAAACACCAGGAGCCATTGAAGGCTGGTACATATTTCAAATGACCACGAGGGGCCATGGATTAGGTAGATATTAGGGTGCGGTTAGATGGTGACGGCTAGGGTTCATGAGAGTTTCAGAGAGAGTTGAGAGAGAAGAGCGATTCAAGGGCTGCGGTAGGTGAAAAATAAGGTAGGTTTAGGGGTCGTTTAGGGTTAAAAAAAGAAAAAGGTTGATATTGGTCGTGGATCTAAATGATCAACGGTCAGGATTAAAAGGGTTAGGTAGGGGATCTGGGTTGGGTTATTTAAATTGGGTCGGGGGTCTGGTTTAAGACGGAATTGGGCTGGGAAATTGGGTTTAAATTAGGGCCAGATTTAGGCTATAATCGAAATGTAATTGGGCTATTATTTAAATAGCTAGTTTTTCCTTTTAAAATAATAAAAAATAGTAAATTAATTTCTGGAAATAAACTAAAAGCACTAAAATAATTTATAACATATAATTGAAATTTTAAAAATATAGGACTTGATTTTATGAATATAAACGCAATTAAGTCTTCAAAGAGGCTAGTATTGCAGTTACGCACTTTAGCTTTGAAAAATACTAAATAAATTTGTAAAAATATGCCAAAATTACCTTATCTATATTTTAGCATAAGGATGAAAATCCTATAGATGATTTTCTAAAAATAATAATTTTGGAAATGATTATTGTGTTTTATGGATAAAAAAAGAGAAATAAATTGATTGAAAAAAGTTTTAAAATTATGAAAAAAATAATAAACACATGAATATGCTTACATATTCATATATATGCCATTTTGAAGTTATTTTACATAATAAAAATATATAAAAAAAAATTGGGTGTCAACATACCCGACGAAATTTTTGATGTACTTACTCTATCCTTAGTTACTTATGTTTGTGCCCTTATGCTCGTAGGGTTAGTTCTGAACTGAAATTTTGATTGTCTCCCTAGTGGCACTCTCTTTTATTTCCTTAACACTTATACTGTACCTTTTACTACCCCCAACTCCTATCTGAACAATTCTCAAGGATTACGATGTCGTATCTGCGAGACTGAATTTCCTATGATGGGTTTCACTATGTTTATCTTGAAAAATTTACTGATTTATCCGAGACCTCTTGTCTAGCCATAACTAAGCTTTTCCTGAATCAACTACTAACTACTCAGTCTATGCTCATATTTATATTCTACATAACCTCTTTTGGGTTATGTCTTTTGTCTTAAATTACCTTTTGCACTGGCTCCTAATGTATAAAATGTTCATTCTCACTTATTTATCAATAATATCTGGTGTGGGATCTCTCCGCCGTCGTGCTTGCATAATACTCTGGAGTTGTAGCATATTTATAGGATCTGAATAAATGCAATCTCATTCCTTTCTCCTTTTTACCGCATTATTTCTTTACTATTCTGTAGTTACTTGATCTACATAACTCCGACTTACTACCATATCACATCGTCTTCACCCCTTTAGGGGAGTACTAGCACTTAATGCTATAAAGATTTACCTATATATGATTTACATCTTCATCTTTGACGTCTTTTCACTTCTTCACTAACTCTAACTCGCCTTGTGGTAATCCTTCTTTACCAGGGATAGCTTAATTCCTTACGCATGGTTACACCTAGTGTAACTGGCACACTTAGTCCCTTAAGCTTAACTTTTCTTGAAGTTTTTGCTTTGGTGGAGCATTTTCCTAAATGATCTTTAAAGGTTATTCTTCTGTTGTCCATTTAATTATTGCTGGAATGTGATCTTTTAAATTCTCTTGATGTCGACTATTATCACATCATTTGATCCCTAATTGATGTTCTTTTTATCTTGTTCACTAGCCAATGATGATTTCTCTTACTCCAGGGGTCTAAATTTTTGTTCTGGTAATCACGTTGGACTCACCAACTCATTTCTCGAAATGAGGATATGACTTTTGGCCTATACTCTTTTGTTGTCTCAAGACTTGTCACCTCTTGTCTTTTCCTTCACTTGACTATAGACTCTGTCATCATATTATATTCTGATTTACCGTTATTACAGATTTATCACATCTTACTCACAATACTTTATTTACTCTCTTCTTATTCTCCTACTAATATTTTTCGTCTATTACCTTATTTTGAAAACTTCAACAAAATATTCTTTCGCTTTTAGCTCCCCTTGCTCTATCCACTGGATCTTCGGGTCGCATAGCTCTTTCTAATATAGACGGGAGCCATACAAAGGTAAATATTTATCCCTTCTAGGATTCCACTGGCTTTCTTCTGAAAAACTATGGGACATTCTAGTATTCATATCTAAATGTACTATTCTAGAGTGCACCATCGAGGTATCTCATATGAAGAACTATTACCATGTTTGCTATATCCTTCAAAAATGTCAGCTAATGCTAACAATCCATCCACAATTTTTGGTTACTCTAATCCCAGGTGGATCATTATATATCATCCTTCTCTTATGAAATATCTGTTAGCTCCCATATGGCAAAAATACTTATATTTCTCTTTCTGAATTTTAAATACTGATAATCTTTACTAACTAGGTACCTCGTACTCATCTCCACCTTGCTTCTTTTACTTATTGAAACTTGTATCTACCTTCTATTTTTTCATTTCTTTTTACCATATGGGTGGATAAATATTCATGCCTTCGGGATTCTTACCAAGAATCTTACACGTCTTAGTACACATATGATTTGCTGAAGACCTCACATTTTTTCATTGTAAGCATGATGCAAAATCGAGTTCTTCTGACTCAACTCTTCTACAACCACATTCAATCTCATACTAATTCTCTTTATAGATGTGGGTATCGTTGTATTACGAATAAAATGAAAGTTAGGAGTTTGAATATTACAATTGAGCTATACCACACGATCCAGAGTAAGAAAAAAGAGTGACAGTCCTAAATGCCCTGTAGCCTCTTGCTTATAAGTGTGGTGCACAACACACCCATAAACAAGACTCTATTAGACAAGACTTGTAGACTCCCTAGGTTAGAACTGATTTGATACCAAGTTTGTCACACCCCCAAACCTGAAGATGTGTGGCCGGCACGCGGTGCTATGCTTAGCCCGAGCGTACTACTATATAACTGTGAACTCTAGAGGGGTAACCCTTAACACAAGCCAATGAGGCCATATTCTTAATCATCTTAAAATAACGTCTACAACCAGCAATACCAAACTAAATATCTATATAGTGTTGGTAAAGTCACAATACTGATATAAAAAATGTACATGACTCATCTACAAGCCTTTAGGGATAACTAAATTGTATCATGGTCGAGACAAGGCCTCGGCCTACCCATCAAACCTGTATATATAAAATGGACTCCAAGGTATAGACCTGGTAACTCCAAGGAAATGGAGCTTACCAACCAAGCTGATCTTTGACTTTTTCTACTGGAAAGGTCTATCCAGATGTATATCAGGACATCCAGGCATGAAATGCAACATCCCTAGCAAAAGGGACGTCAGTACGAATAATGTACTAAGTATGTAAGGCAACTGAATATCTGAAAGTTGAAATGAACTGATAATATAATAATTGAAAGTACCTAGGAGTCAAATACAATTTGAAAATATGCTTACCTGCTGATAATGACTCATCTCTCTCAATATAGTAAGTAAAATAGATGTCTGACCCTATTTAAGCTCAGCATATGTAACTGCTCTACCGTAATAGGCTCGGTATATAACTTACCATCTTAATAGAGGTTACCCAATAGGGCCCTGCCCACTGATTATAGCTCAATGGTGGTGAAAATATTTTTATATATATATATATATATATATATATATATATACACACATACAC
>MU672584.1:13622-41946 GCA_026770625.1 Nicotiana glauca | reverse complement strand
GGTAACTCCAAGGAAATGGAGCTTACCAACCAAGCTGATCTTTGACTTTTTCTACTGGAAAGGTCTATCCAGATGTATATCAGGACATCCAGGCATGAAATGCAACATCCCTAGCAAAAGGGACGTCAGTACGAATAATGTACTAAGTATGTAAGGCAACTGAATATCTGAAAGTTGAAATGAACTGATAATATAATAATTGAAAGTACCTAGGAGTCAAATACAATTTGAAAATATGCTTACCTGCTGATAATGACTCATCTCTCTCAATATAGTAAGTAAAATAGATGTCTGACCCTATTTAAGCTCAGCATATGTAACTGCTCTACCGTAATAGGCTCGGTATATAACTTACCATCTTAATAGAGGTTACCCAATAGGGCCCTGCCCACTGATTATAGCTCAATGGTGGTGAAAATATTTTTATATATATATATATATATATATATATATACACACATACACACACACACACACTCTCTCTCTGCTCTCTTGGTTGAAATAAGACAAAACTAAACTGAATATGAAGTCCCGATAAGGGAGAATACTGTAGCTTATGAGACTAGGATAATGTACATAAATTCAAGAATAAAAATTTCTCTTTATGCCTCGTTATCAAATACATGTAGTTACAAGATCATGCCAAAATGAAGGAAAGGTTTAGCCTAAACATACCTTAACTCTGTTGAGTCCTACTACCTTCCAAGCAATTCTTCAAATACTAGTAGCTCGTTTACGTAAATTTGGGCAGCATCTCCCCTGTACCAAGGCCCTCCTCCAACACCATATACCAACAACAAATAGAACACAATAATAACAACATGTATGTATCATTTTCCAGCCTTATCTCCATCATAATATACCACAAAACAGTGTACACACCTAATCACTTCATGCATAAAATGATAAGCAAAGTAGTGCCAAACAACTAGAAAATTATAACAACAATGACCATCTTTTGTGGCGTTTCTCTCCACCTTTTATCTCCAAAACATCATAAAACATCACCAGAAGGGACCAACATAGTGGACTACAAAATAGTCAAATAAAAGTAAACTAAATTGAACTCACGGCTTACGATCACTGTCCCGTGAGTTCTAACTATTCAAAGATGAATTTATCAACCTTCCTTTACATTTAAAAGATTAAATACAGGAAGTAAGCATTTTCTTATCTATGAAGTACCTTCCAAAACTCAAATTACAAAGAAAAAGAGAGGCGATATAGTGCTACGTTGGAGGGATCGTCTAATGTTATCGCTTCTTGATTTCATACCCGGGGCGTTAATCATCTTTGGAACCCTTGTAGAGAGCTTAAGGGTATGTTTTTGGGGTTGTATGATCGTGTTCTATGAAAAAATAAAGAGAAACACAATTTAAAATACAATATATATCAACTTTTGAAAAGTCAAAAAGGTGCTAGCTTGGCACCCTAGCATTATCCCATTTTCCAATGCTTGTGCTTGTATCTTTTTATTCAGATATCGTATGAATGAAAGGTCAAGAGATTTAGAAACTAAATTCCAAGACCTTCAATTTAGTATATAATATATCCAAACAGACTTTATATAATACACAAAATGTATTGCTCAAAAAGCTTTATTGATACATATACTTGTCACCTATGCAGTCTGCGCAGTCTCGCAAAACCGCAAATATATATCTACTCCTATGTCGTATCGACAAACGATTCAATGAGGTATAAACAAGACTCGTAGATCTTCAAATTGGTAGGTAGATAATCCCCTAGTTTCAAGTATATTGGTAGAAAGCTCAGCTACATTTGACATAAGTTTCAACACATTTACGAATGTAACTTGTGATGACCTTTTCTAACTTTTATTCCACAACTCGCTTGATTTCAAAACATAACACACATCTATCATATGACTAAAATAACTCGTAACATAATCTCCTTATAATTTTTAGCACCCTATTCTCACCCCAAAAGTACATTTTATAGCATCCCCAACTTTTCGACTTTCAATGAAACATATTTTCTTCAATTTTTTTAGCTTCTAAGCCTTCCAACCATCTTGTTACTTGTTACTCATAATCTTAAATATTTATAACATCCATGGTAATATGATTAACTTACTTTATGTACTTTTAAAGATGATCTCATTTCTGAGATTACATCAATTGTCTTAAGACGTACTTATACGTACGAAAACTTGGGGTGTAATAATATCTTTCCAATATTGATGATGGAAAATTAAATATGTCAAAAGATTATAGAATTTGAAGTTTTAAGATAGATGTTGTGACGAACCAAAGGGTCATCACCTGTTTTCTCTCTTTTCTGCATTTTCGAGGCCTTGAAAACCTCACTTTTAGTCACCTCGATTTGTGTGCGCAGTCCAAGCGCGTAGCTGAAAAGCTTAAATATGAATTTTGTATAAATATTAATGAATTTTGATATTATAATATGATTAAAGTTAACTTTGGTCAACATTTTGGGTAAACAGACACGAGCCCGTGATTTGACGGTCCCGGAGGGTCCGTAGAAAAATATAGAACGGGCGTATGCCCTGAAGCGAAATCCGAGGTGCCGAGCTCGAGAAATAAATTTTTAAAAGAAATTATTTTTCTGAAATTTATATGAAAATTTGAAATGAAAATGGATTAGAAAGCATTGGTATCGGGCTCGTATTTTGGTTCCGGTGCCAGGTACAGGTCTTATAAGTGGTTTAAGTGCTTCCTGTGAAATTTGGTTGAAAATCGGACGTCGTTTGACGTGTTTCGGACCTAAATATATAAAAATAAAAGTTTATGAAGTTTGATGAAAAAGTGGTGATTTTAAGGTTTGATTCCTCGTTTATGATGTTATTTTGGCGATTTGATCTTCGTAAGATGTTGTTGAGTTAGTGTGTGTGTTTGGTTAGGAGCCCGAGGGCTTGGGAGTGTTTTCGGAGGTGTTCGGGATGGTTTTGGACTTAGGATGATAGTAGATTTTCTGCAATTTTTGCACAGGCATTCCCTTCTTCGCGTTCGCGACCTTCAGCTCGCGTTCGCGATGCTTCCCAGGTTCCCTTCTTCGCGTTCGTGTCACAACTCTCGCGATTGTGTAAGCCAATTTCAGGACCCACAAAAATTCCTTCTTCGCGTTCGCATTCCACAGTTTGTGAACGCGTAACNCCAGATCCCATTCCCCCCCCAGCTTTGTTCTTCGCATTCGCATCATTCCAATTACGAACGCGGTGCCTTGACCCATTTACCCTTCGCGAACGCAACCCCCTTCCTGTGAACGTGAAGGGCATTTTTGCCCAGTGACTTTAAAAGCTAAAAATAGAACAGTGACGGGTTTTATTCAAGAATTCACACGAGCCCTTCTTCTCCATAGCCCCTAGGCGACTTGTAGAGCAATTCCTCACCAAATCTTCTTGGGTAAGTATTATCTAACTCTTTTTCTTCATTTTCTATCATCATCCATTGAAATCCTAGGCCTAAAATATGTAATCTAGGGTTGAAATTATGGAAATTGGGTAGAGTTAGGGCCTTTAGATTTTCTTCGATTTAGACCTCGTTTTGGGGTCGAATTTGAAAAAAAAAATTATATATTCGGGCTTGTGGGGGAATGGGTGATCTGGAATTGGTTTGAACCTTGTGTTTTGACCAAGCGGGCCGGGGGTCGATTTTGGAATTTTTGGAATAAAGCTCGGTAATGTATATTTAGTCATTGGGTTTGATTTGTTTAGCTATTATTGATACTATAAGTTGTTATTTCATAGATTTGATTGAGTTGGAGCCGAATTCGAGAGGAAAAGTGGTCGTTGTGGATTGATTCTAGCCGTGGGAGTTGAGGTAAGTGTTTGATCTAACTTTGGCTTGAGGGAATAGGATTAGAGTATTGCTTACTAATTGCTAATTGTCAAGTATGGTGTATAGACATGGTGACGAGTATCTATACACTAGTGTCTAGCATGATTGTGAGTCCTTATTTGTGTTTATTCTAATTTTGTTGTGACTCTTCCTTGTGTAATTCATGATTTTTATAGAATGTGAAGAGTATGCGAAGGAATTATGATTTGTGAACTCTTTGGAGCGTTGGCTCGAATGATAAAGTAATTGTTGAGTAAGAAATGAAATAAAGAGAAAGAAATGTGATTATTCTCTTGCCGGCCTGTATTCGTATAGTGATTATCTCCCTTGCCGGGATGTGAAAGTTATTGTTGTTGTTCCCTTGCCGGGATTTAAGTGTTCACTTGTGTTTCCCTTGCCAGGACTTCTACTATTGTTTGTATATCTCCTCGCCCCATTGGTTGTGTTTGTTGCTTGGGTGAGGAACAGTGATAAAGCACGAAGATTGATGTCGTGCACGTTTTGTGTTGAGGATATGGTAATGCACGAAGGAATATTTCGTGCCATGTTTTGATTATTAATGCACGAAGGCACATTCCGTGCCATGTTTTGATTATTAATGCACGAAAGAACATTCCATGCCATGTTTTGATTATTAATGCACGAAGGAACTTACTGTTCCATGATTTGATTATAATGCACGAAGGGTCATTCCGTGCCATGATGTGAGTGTTAATGAGAGTAAAAGCACGAAGGATGGTGTCGTGCGACTGTTTTCCTACTTTCGTTGACTTTGTAGTTATACCATTTCATTCCTTATTTATTGATTTTGTATTCTAAACTGCTACAGCCCCTACAACATGCTCCCCTCCTCTTGACTTTTTAAATTTCTATATTCTCTTCTCTTGCATATATATATATATATATATATATATATATATTGAACTGCACAGGTTGGTTTGTAGTCCTGTCTAGCCTCGTCACTACTTCGTCGGGGTTAGGCCATGCACTTACCAGCATATGGGGTCGATTGTGTTGATGCTCTGTGCATCTTTTTGCACAGATTTCAGAGTCGGAGCAGCTTTTGAACAGCAGTAGGAGTTTTGGAAGCTGACTTCAGTCCAGATATCCCGAGGTAGCCTTGTTAGACGCATAGCCCGGAGTCTCTTCTATCTTTACTTTAGTTGTTGTTCTTTGTACCGGAACAAACAGAATATGTTTTTATTCAGACATTGTATTTAGCATTCTCTAGACGTTCGTGAGTTTGTGACTCCAGTTCTTGGGTAGAGGATTCTGTTAAACTTCCGCATTTTCTTTCAGTTAATTATATAATTTGACTTCCGCTTTATCATATTATATTTTAGATTTTTATTAAATGATCGATAATTGCCAAGAGAAGTGAATTAATTTGCTTGCCTAGCTCCTATTAGTAGGCGTCATCATGACTCCCAAGGGTGGAAAATCCGGGTCGTGACAGATACACAAAAAACTTTGGTGTTTAGACACGAATTGGTTGATATTTGAGAAAATATTATTTGAAGTTGGGTTTTAAAAGAATATTTGGAAATTGATCAACTTGTGTTTGGACATGAAACAACTTAGAATTAAATCCAGCAATAATATTTTAAATGTGAAAAGGTCGCATTTTGTCTTATATTCTCTCCGTTCACTTTTACTTGTAAAAATAAATTTTCAGTTTTACTTGTTATTTTTAGTCTATCAAGTGAAAATAATTTTTTTTCCTGTTATACCTATAGTATTAATTACTCATTTTAAATCATTTTCTCAAATCTATTAAAAATATGTATCAATTACTATGGGTATCGTGGAAAATTATGCAATTCATTGTTATTTCTTAAGAGGTGTGCAAAGTTCATAATGGACAAGTAAAAGTGAACGAGGGAGTATTTTGTAATTTCCTAATGTTTCATTTTTGTCGGTAAAAGTCCAGCCATATTATTTTTTTTTGAAAATAGACAAATCTATTCTCATTAAATTGGGAATTGATATGCAGACCAATTAAGATACGCTGACAAGAATTATCCCCCCGTGCTTTTCTCTTTTATATAAATATCGCTTTTTCCCCCCTTAACCCCCCTGCATGGATATAATGCCCAAATTTTCAATTATTGTGATGGTAGGCAAAGTTAGGCCCATTCTCCACAAGCTATTGAGTTGCTTTTATGGAGAGGAGTGTGAATGAGAAACATTTGATTGAAAACTGAAACAATCCTAGTTCTCGTTTAATTAATGTGGCAGACTTAGCTGCTAAAGGTACAGACACTGTAGTGTGCGGGATCCACTTATGTTTCTGGTTGTTCACACTCCTACGACTACGACCCTTATATTTGACTTCATTTTTGTATTGGTAGAAATTCGACCATACGATAACCACGGGATCAACCCCATCGCGACCAATTTATGGTAAACGGACTAAGCTATTGATTTTTGACTTATGACAGTTGTCCTTAAGATGAACAAGGAGGTCATGGCCCTTTCGCAACAAGGGGACGTCCCCACAACCAAAAATGACGCCAACTCGTGACCAGCTCACAAAGCTTGAAGCTTTAAATACCAAGAGAGAGGACCTCCAAAAGGGGGGACTTCTTCTTCTACACAACTCTGAATACACAAAAATAAAAAGATATGCTCCATTAATGGGGCGATAAACAAGATCAATGTAAGATCCTGAACCTCTTCAAGGAGAGGCAGGTCCAGCTACAATGATGAATAAAACCCTGTTTATATCACTCCTCAATTGATTACATATATATCTCAAATTTGCCTTCTAATTCAGTGATTAATTATGATTGGCTATGATTTACCCCTTGAATTATTTTAATTGATTTGCTCGGAAAGTATTCGATAATATTCGGCCAAATAATTTGGAGCCGTCTGTGGGGATTTCCTAGCGAAATCACATATTTCTCCCTACATCAAAGCCAAAGGAACGTAAAAAAAAAAAACAATCCAACTCAAACAGACCAAAGGAAGCACATCGAGCACATAATACTCGAATGCATCAAAGGAAACTGAGATCTGAAAACAACCAGACAAGAAGAAAAAGTCCCCCCCTCCCTCAGAACAGAAGTATGAGGCATTTCCTTTACTCCTAACGCGGTGTCAGGCCGAAAACCGGCACAGGGCCGCCTCAAGCTAGGACCGGGACTCAGGCGAAGTGCCTTCGCCCTCAAAATGTATTAGTTTTGATCTCAGTCGAACTAGAACTCAGGTTAAGTGCCTTCGCCCTCAAAATGTATTCAATTCGACCTCAGTCGAATCGGGACCCAGGATAAGTGCCTTCGCCATCAAATTTTATTAGGTTCAATCTCGCTCGAACTGGGACCCAGGCTAAGTGCCTTCGCCATCAAATTTATTAGGTTCAATCTCGCTCGAACTGGGGCTCAGGCTAAGTGCCTTCGCCCTCAAAATGTATTCGGTTCGACCTCAGTCAAATTGGGACTCAGGCTAAGTGCCTTCGCCATCAAATTTATTAGGTTCGATCTTGCTCGAACTGGGACCCAGGCTAAGTGCCTTCGCCATCAAATTTATTAGGTTCGATCTCAGTCGAACTAGGACTCAAGCCAAGTGCCTTCGCCATCAAATGCATCAAGTTCGACCTCAATCGAACCGGGACCTAGGCTAAGTGCCTTCGCCATCAAATTTATTAGGTTTCATCTCGCTCGAACTAGGGCTCAGGCTAAGTGCCTTCGCCATCAAAATGTATTAGGTTCGACCTCAGTCGAACTAGGACTCAGGCCCAGTGCCTTCGTCATCAAATGCATCAGGTTTGACCTCAACCAAATCGGGACTCAGGCTAAGTGCCTTCGCCATCAAATTTATTAGGTTCGACCTCAGTCGAACTAGGACTCAGACCAAGTGCCTTCGCCATCAAATGCATCAGGTTTGACCTCAATCGAACCGGGACTCAAGCTAAGTGCCTTAGCCATCAAATTTATTAGGTTTGACCTCAGTCGAACTAGGACTCAGGCTAAGTGCCTTTGCCATCAAATTTATTAGGTTTGACCTCAGTCGAACTGGAACTCAGACTAAGTGCCTTCGCCCTCAAAATGTACCAGGTTTGACCTCAATCGAACTAGGACTCAGGCTAAGTGCCTTCGCCATTAAATTTATTAGGTTCGACCTCAGTCGAACTAGGACTCAGGCCAGGTGCCTTCGCCATCAAATGCATCAGGTTCGACCTCAATCGAATCGGGACTTAGGCTAAGTGCCTTCGCCATCAAATTTATTAGGTTTGACCCCAGTCGAACTAGGACTCAGTCCAAGTGCCTTCGCCATCAAATTTATTAGGTTCGACCTCAGTCGAACTCGAACTAAGGCTAAGTGCCTTCGCCCTCAAAATGTATTAGGTTCGACCTCAGTCAAACCGAGACTCAGGCTAAGTGCCTTCGCCATAAAATTTATTAGGTTCAATCTTGATCGAACTGGGGCTCCGGCTATGTGCCTTCGCCATCAAAATGTATTAGGTTCCATCTCAGTCGAACTAGGACTCAGGCTAGGCGCCTTCGCCATCAAATTCATCAGGTTCGGCCTCAGTCTAACTAAGACTCAGGCCAAGTTCCTTCGCCATCAAATTTATTAGGTTCGACCTCAGTCGAACTCGAACTAAGGCTAAGTGCCTTCTCCCTCAAAATGTATTAGGTTCGACCTCAGTCAAATCGGGACTCAGGCTAAGTGCCTTCGCCATAAAATTTATTAGGTTCAATCTTGATCGAACTGGGGCTCCGGCTAAGTGCCTACACCATCAAAATGTATTAGGTTTGACCTCAATCAAACTAGGACTCAGGCCAGGTGCCTTCGCCATCAAATGTATCAGGTTTGACCTCAGTCGAACCGGGACTCAGGCTAAGTGCCTTCGTCCTCAAATTGTATTCGGTTCAACCTCAGTCGAACCGGGACTCAGGCTAAGTGCCTTTGCCATTAAATTTATTAGGTTTGACCTCAGTCGAACTAGGACTCAAGCTAAGTGCCTTCGCCATCAAATTTATTAGGTTCGACCTCAGTTGAAATAGAACTCGGGCTAAGTGCCTTCGCTCTCAAAATGTATTAGGTTCGAACTCAGTCGAATGGGGACTCAGGCTAGGTGCCTTCGACATCAAATTTATTATGTTCGACCTCGCTCGAACTGGGGCTCAGGCTAAGTTCCTTCGCCATCAAAATGTATTAGGTTCGACCTCAGGCTAAGTGCCTTCGACATCAAATTTGTTAGGTTTGATCTTGCTCGAACTGGGGCTCAGGCTAAGTGCCTTCGCCCTCAAAATGTATTAGGTTCGACCTCGATCGAACCGGGACTCAGGCTAAGTGCCTTCGCCATCAAATTTATTAAGTTCGATCTCGCTCGAACTGGGACTCATGCTAAGTGTCTTCGCCATCAAATTTAGTATGTTCGACCTCAGTCGAACAAGGACTCAGGATAAGTGCTTTCGCCATCAAATTTGTTAGGTTCAATCTCGCTCGAACTGGGGCTCAGGCTAAGTACCTTCGCCATCAAAATGTATTAGGTTCGACCTCAGTCGAACTAGGACTCAGGACAAGTGCCTTCACTATCAAATTGTATTAGGTTCGACCTCAGTCGAACTAGGACGCAGGCCAGGTGCCTTCGCCATCAAATTTGTTAGGTTAGATCCCACTCGAACTGGGGCTCAGGCTAAGTGCCTTTGCCATCAAATTTATTAGATTCAATCTCGCTCGAACTGTGCCTCAGGCTAAGTGTCTTTTTCATCAAATTTGTTAGGCTCGATCTCGCTCGAACTGAAACTCAGGCTAAGTGCTTTCGCCTCAAAATTTATCGGATGCGACCCCAGCCGAACTGGGGCTAGGGCGAAGAGAAGCTAAGCAACGTCACTGCAAGACGACCGCCCCTCCCTGTTCATGTCGAGTTAAAGGGCAAAAATCATAGCCAATCCAAAACTGACACAACGACCTCGGTCGAATTCAAGGGCAAAGTCGTCTCTCTAAACATATTCAAAAAGGAAAGAAGAGGAAAGGAAGACACAAAGTAAAGCACGAGACAAACGATGGAAAAGAGAGTATAATTATCTACAAAGTTAAGAGCGTGGGTCCTCCTCACTTACACCCGGCCCCGGCCGTTCAACACATGAAAAAAATAAAGAAAAACAACAAGAAATAATCGAGCGCCAACCGACGAACGGAATATATAAAAAAACAATGATAACAAATCTTTTTTTCACTCAAAGCCACTATCGCCGCCACTATCGCTGCCACCATCACCGCCACTCATGTCATTGCCAGCCTCGTGTGTTGCCACATCATAACCACAGTCAACACCAGCTTCACGAGCCTTCTAGCATGCCACCTCGAAGACGGCCTCGGTCACAATACCTGCCTCCAACAAGTTCTTGTAAACATCGCGTTGAGCTTCGGCGTAGACCCAAAGTTCATGAGCCTGGTGGGAAACTGCAGTATGCGACGAACCAGCTTGGCTCTGCAGTCACCGGTTCTCCTCTTCCAAGGCCGAAATCCGGTCCAACATAACTAGGGCCTCCCGCTTAAGAAAACCAATCCGTTCCTTGAGCCCCGCCTCTCTAAGGGCCGCTGTCTCCCTATTTGACTCAAGTCGGGACTCGTGCACGCGGATTGATGGCTCCAATGCCCCAACCCTCGACGAGGCATCCCTTTTTAGAAATTTTAAGGCAGCAACCTCACCTTCCAAACCCGCCAATTTCCCACTCCATTCTGCAGCCGCCTCCACTGCTTTGACCCAGTTCCGCTCCGCCTCCAATTCTATTTCCCTCAACTTACCCTGCAGGTGTGCACACTTAGCTGCGATTCCTTTTCCCACCTCAAGCTCCTCGTCCTTCCGATGGATCTGCTCTTCAAGAGCACTTTTATTGCCAAGCACCTGCAACAACTGTTGGTCCCACCTCACCAACTCCTCGCCCAAAGCCCGATTGCAAGGATCATTCCTCAAACGCTCATGCAACCCTCGGCACCGATCACGATAACGGCGATATTTTCCCAGCATCTGCAGGAAGATCCTCGAGCGAACCTTGGCTCTGCGGATGTTCTCCACCTCTAACAAGTAAGTCTTCAACACAAAGGGAAGGTAAAGCTAAGGCAAAAGCTAAAAAAAAAGAGGAGAGAAAGAACTAGGAACGTACTACCCTCAGGCCCATCACGACCACTTCATCCATCACTTCAATATCCAAAACATTCATCAAAGACACGTTCTCGGCCTCCGAACACAAAAACTCAAATTGTGACACCAAGCTATTTTCTTCAATTAGTAAGTTGAAATCCAAGGGAACCTCAATAAAATGGGTCGGCCCCCCTGCGCGCACCGTAGAATTGGTAATACCCTCCTCGAACATACGGATGCCGTCGGGGTCCAAATCGGACTCAAACTCATACTCATCCTCCACCACGTCCTTTACCCTCTCTACCACTGATGGTGCAGAGTAGCTTGCCGTGGCCAACAATGGTACATCAGAGGTCTCGACGGCGGCCTGTAAGGATCGACCATCCGCCTTGACAACAGGAACTTCGGGCGGGGTCGTCAAGGCAACAACATTCCCTTGGCTAGAGCTAACAAGGGCAACTCCAACTAGCTCCCTCTCCTCAACAGCAAGCGCCACAGCCACACCACTCTCTGAATCCATCGGGGGAGAATCCAAGTTGATCACCGATGGAGGAGCTGCCACAAATGCCACTCGCCGCCCTGCGAGGGCCTTTCCTCCTCCCCATTTGAAGGCGAGCCCATCCAAGAACGGACAAGCCTGGACGGTCTCTCATCTTGTAGCGTAGCCCATGTTGTGATGCGGCCGCTAACGATTCAACTCACACTGCCCTCGGTAATAGGCGAGGCACGGGCATAACAGCTAGCCTGGCAATTGCGCCCGACCGACGGAAAGCCAATTGAGGAGCTTTGACATAGCGTGTTCTCCCTAGGCACAATGAACAAGCGAATCAATAAGCGAAATCAAAACAAAACGAAATAGAAAAGAGAAAGGGCCGATATTCCACCTGTCATGGGCCTGCGACCATGTCTCTCCCAGAAAGTCGGCTAGGTGCGAATGCCCACAGTGCGAGGAAGCACTGCCTCGACCCAGTCCCTGATCCCCCCAAAGGAAGCGGAGGCAACTTTTCAGCTACAAAATATTAAGGTAAATCAATAACCATAAGCACAAAGCATAAAGAAAGTCAAAATGGGGCGGTTGCCCAGTCAGAAACGAGGTCTCACGTGCAAAGTTCTAAACTTTCGGGAACCCATTCGGGTCTGCCACCAGGTGCTCAGTCCAAATATAGAAAAAGTTTTCAAAGGAATGACAAATGACTCATCATCCAGCCCAACCATCAAGCCCCTCGATCATCGTGGGCGTGCATAGATCATGGTGCCGCGGATTTCTTGGGGAGCAAAGAGACTGAACACATGCCTCAGAGTAACCTTCCTACCGGCTAGCTCCGCGTGATTGATGAACATGAGAAGTAGCTTGTAGAGGTAAGGAGAAAGTTGGGCCGGGCACACCTCGTAATAGCGGCAGAAGACAACTACCAGCATCGGGAACGGGAGTGTATACCCCACTTGGAAGGAATAAGCATAGAACGAGCAATATCCTCGACGGTCAATTTGTACCCTGTCCTCAGCCTTCGCAAGCACGATCTCGACATAACGTGGAATACCCCACTGCTTCCGCATCTGGGCTATCCCCACTTCCCCCATTAGAGAAGCAATGCCCCCCTGTTCCATGCTTCCCGGTGCACTAAAATCCATCACCTGATTTCTTGGTCGAGTTAGAATTTCATCGACTGAAGGAACTTCTTCACCTTCCACCAACTCTAATCCTTCATTTGCCTGAGCAGGATTTTCAACCACTGGAGAATTAGCTGGACGATTGCTGCGAGAAGAAGTTCCTGCCATAATTGACTCACGAGCGAGAGAAAGACGAACTTTGATGGGAGAAACGAAGAAATCAATGATGATAACGATCGAAAGAATAGGGAAAATGTGATTTAACAGAAGAAAAGGCTTCTTGAGAATTCTCTTATAAGAACAATGAATGTGTAAAGAGAAAAATGACACACCCTCTCTAGTTATAAATAACAGACTCTGCCTGCATGAAACCCAACAATCGCCATTAATACATGACCGGGCACGAAGCGATTCAGTTTCGTGAAAACGTGTGCCATTAGAACGACCTCGCGGAGTGACGCTCTACTCACCGACCAATGGTTCAGTTCCGGAACTTCATTTCGAAGTTCTTAACATCGTTGATACACGAGAGGCGAGTACGACCCTTCCCGATCACGTCGCTCTATCCGTCCGCCGAAGTCGACCCGAGCACGACCTCGACGAATGGAGGGACTAACTGTATTGGTAGAAATTCGACCATACGATAACCAGGGGGTCAACCCCATCACGACCAATTTATAGTAAACGGTCAACGCTATTGACTTTTGACTTATGACAGTTGTCCTTAAGATAAATAAGAGGGTCATGGACCTTTCGCAACAAGCGGACGTCCCCACAACCAAAAATGGCGCCAACTCGTGAGCAGCTCACAAAGCCTGAAGCTATAAATACCAAGAGAGAGGACCTCCAAAAGGTGGAACTTTTTCTTCTACACAACTCTGAATACACAAAAATAGAAAAATATGCTCCATTAATGGGGCGATAAACTAGATCAATGTAAGATCCTGAACCTCTTCAAGGGGAGGCAGGTCCAGCTACAATGATGAATAAAACCTCATTTATATCACTCCTCAATTGATTACTTATATATCTCAAATTTGCCTTCTAATTTAGTGATTAATTATGATTGGCTATGATTTACCCCTTGAATTATTTCGATTGATTTGCTAGGAAAGTATTCGATAATTTTCGGCCAAACAATTTTCATTCTAACTTTCAGCTCCGACTTATTGATGACTTTACATTGTTAGTGATTGGGTAATTGATATTCAGTCCAGAAAAAATAAAATGTGAACTTCTTATGCTAATTAAGTAATGAAACAATAAAACGAAGACAATTAAAAAGAACCCGTTGGAGAATAGGTTAGAGTAGGACTAGGAGGAGGAGAAGGAGGAGAGAATTTGTGGGAGATGAGTCGTCACCGAAGACTCGATTAAAAACATGACTACTTAAAGTTTTGGGAATGACAGTGGCTAGATCTAAAAGGAAAAGATAGAAGACGGGGGCAAATTATGGGGATAGCATGGGCTAGCCAGTTCTCATATTGGTAATTGAAAAATAGTTAGTGTTTGCAAAGTCATTAGAAATAGTCATTGTTTTATTGAAACACGAAAAGTTTCAGCATAATATGCTGGATTATGGAGCTCCTATATTGAAACTCCAACACACGGAAAGTCAAGTATAATATGCTTGATTATGGAGGTCCTGCGTATAAACTGCCAGCATATTCTTTTGAAATTCCAGCACATTATGTGTAAAAAAGTTCGAACTCTAGCATATTTTGCTGGAATTTTTCCGTATTTTTAAGGGTGTTTTTGTTCAAATTTTATCTTTACGTGAAAAAGTGTCTAAATCCCGATTACTTTTGAAACTATGGCTACTTATTGATTACCAATTTTATATCTGGCTATTTCTAAAAAAAAATTCCACCTTAAAATATGACTATTTAAAAAAAGTAGAAGAGGAAGACAAATAAAAGAATATTGGTCGAATTGATCATTTTTTTTTTAATTTACAAAACTTCATATTCTCTTACAAAGACATTTTCTGTAAACGCTAAAAATTCGAGTAGCAAACATACCTTGTCATATTAACAATTTAGGGTTCATTTGGTTCAATAGTTATGTATTTGATAACTTTAGGTGTTTAATATAGGCCGGAGCTAAAGATAAAGTATCTAAATTAATAATGAGGTCAAGTTTAGAAGATCGTCCGATGTATTTACGCTTGTTCAGTAACACAAAGCATAATGTAAAATCTAAAATGTGAACTCAAAAATCCGTTACATCTCTTCTTTTATTGAACTCATGTCTTGTCTCGTTATTTAGTACTATCCTATTTTATGATACTATTATTATTCTGAAATTTTCAAATACGTTTTATTTAATTGTGACATTTTCAAATTGTTTAAGGTATTAGTTCAGTGACGAAACTGACGGTGCGGATATGGACGTGAGGCTTGATACATAAGTCATTTCTAAGAGAGTTAGTTTCAAGTACCTTGGGTCTATTATCCAAGGAAATGGGAGATTCATGAGGAATGTTATTCATCGTATTGGAGTGGGTGGATGAAATGGAGACTCGCATCCGGTGTTTTATGTGATAAGAATGTGCCACCTAAACTTAAGGGTATATTTTACAGAGTGGTTGTCAGACCTGCCATGTGCACGAAATAGAGTGTTGCCAGTCAAGAACTCTCATGTCCAGAATTTAAATGTGGCGGAAATTAGGATATTGAGATGGATATGCGGACATACCAGGATTGATAAGATTAGAAATGAAGATATTCGGGACAAGGTAGGAGTAGCCTCGGTGGAGCACAAGATGCATGAAGCGAGGCTTAGGTGGTTTTGACATGTGAAGAGGAGAAACATAGATGCTCTAGTGGAGGTGTGAGAGGTTGGCCTCGGTTGGTCTGAAGAGGGATAGAGGTAGGCCAAAGAAGTACGGGAGAGAGGCAATTAGGCAGGACTTGGTGTTGCTTCAGCTCACTAAGGACATGACCCTTGATAAGAAGGTGTGGAGGTCGAGAATTAGAGTAGAAGGCTAGTAGGTAGTTGAGTGTATATCTTCCCCATACCGGTAGTATTAGTAGTTAGCCTTGCATTCGGTTATTGACAGTCTTGATTACTACATGTTTTCTTATTATCTTGTTGACATTGCTTGTTCTCTTATTATCTTATTATTGTTATTGCTTGTTTTCTTATTATCTTGGTGTTGGTATTTCTGGTTGTTACTGCTTTCCTTTTCTTTTCTTGAGCCGTGAGTCTATCGGAAATAACCTCTCTACTCTCAAGGTAGGGATAAGGTTTGTGTACACATTACCCTCCCCAGACCCATTAGTAGGATTATACTGGATTTTTAATTGTTGTTGTTAAGGTATTAAAAGTAAAATTTTATGGTAATTATTAATTGATAACTTGGTAAAATTATAATAATCCGATATATATCTCATGTTAAACTACAACAACAACAATCCAATAAAATCCCACAAGTGGGGTCTGGGTAGGGTAGTGTGTACGCAGACCTTACCCCTATCCCAAGGGGGTAAAGAGGCTGTCTCGGCTCAATATAATAAAAAAGACAAAAGAAGAGAGTATTAGATTCACCGCGGAAATCATACGGTAAAAGGAACATAGAAAGCAGGAAAAGAAAAATAATAATAATAATAATTCAAAGCAGAAACGATGGTTTGTAAATCGATCCTACATCGAAAATAGAAAATAGTAAAACTCGACATTGCCCCTAGCTATCTTAGACAAAAACCCACCGAACTAGTCCACTACCTCCTAGCCTACAACCGTGATACGCGACTTCCATAACTTCCTATCAAGTGTCATGTCCTCGGAAACTACACTTGTAATGTAAATAAAATATTTTATTATTTTGGTCTTAGAGCTAAGGCCCATCATTGAAGTTGGTTTTTGTAAAAATTGCATTGGGTAGTTATTATTTAAAGTGATATTTATTTTTTATCCAACATTTTTAATGCTGAGCAAAATCAGTCATTAATATACTAAAATTAATATGAAATAACTGAATTATCCTTTCCTTCCCAAACGAAAATACAGTGGGTTGGAAAGACTGGTTGGGCAGAGCTAGACTTGGCGGCCATACACTATCCTCTTTAATATGGGTGATTAATTAGCTTCGATATTGTCGCGTCATCTCTTCGTTTTTGTTAATCTCTTTTTCTTCTTTAATACTCTAACTAATTGGCTTTGACTTTAGTCTTTCAGTTGTTACTGCACGGTGTTGAGCCGACTGAAGTTTCTTAACCCCTTCGATGGCTAGAATGGGAGAGTTTCTCTTCCAAAACTTCTTTGTTATTATCAGTTTAATTTGTGTTTTGAAGATTAGCCTTTTGGTTAGCCGTCATGAAAAAAATTATAAAGAAGATGGAAATCAAGAAGTAAGTTTTAGACACTTGGTCCTGAACTTAGAGTTGAACTTAGTGTTGGAAGTTCAAAATTTAAGAATACTTGGTCCTTAACTTAGAGTTACAAGCACAGAAATTAAGGACAAGTAGTCCTTAACTTACAGTTACAAGCACATAAATTATGGACAAGTAGTCCTTAACTTAGAGTTACAAGCACAGAAATTAAGGACAGGTGGTTCATGAACTTCGAGTTCCAAGTTCAAAAGTTAAGGACATGTAATCCTGAACTAAGAGTTCCAAGTTCAAAAGTTAAGGACATGTAATCTTGAACTAAGAGTTACAAGTTCAAAAGTTAAGGACATATGGTCCTGAATTTTATGGGCAGAAGGGTAATTTCGTCCGGACAGGTAAAGTTTATTAAAGCAGTAGCTAAAGACTAATGAAATTTTAAACAATAGCTTAAAAATAAATATATGTGTTATTAGTGGCTAACCGAGCACTTCCCCAGCATAATATTTACAATCTTAATCAGAAAACGTGCACTTCCCCAGCGTAATATTTACAATCTTACAGCCTGTTTGGCCAAGCTTCTTTTGAGGCAGAAGCACTTTTTTTTTTTTGTCAAAAGTGCTTTTCTTCTAAAATTAATGTGTTTGACAAAACTTTTGAAAGGAAAAAAAGTACTTTTGAGGAGAAACAGAAGCAGTTTTGGAGAAGCAGAAAAAAGTAACTTCTTTCCTAAAACACTTTTTTAAGAAGTACTTTTGAGAAAAATACACTTAAAAGCAATTTTTAAAGCTCAGAAAGTACTTTTGAAATCCATTTGTCAAACACAAATTGTTTCTCACCAAAAATACTTTTGAGAAAAAACACTTCTCAAAATAAGTTGATTTTTACGGCTCGCGGAGTTTTAGCTTGTCATTCTGCAATGAAAGCTACATGAGTCCTTCTCACGCAATCTTTCATTCTTCCCAAGTACAAAAAACATAGGAATTTTATTAGTTTCAATATCCCAAATTCACTATTAGAAGATATAATTACCAGTAATGTTTATGACCTACGGTCGATATAACAGCTTCTATTGTGACGGATATAGAGCTCCAGCAGTGAGTGCGATGTTACCTAAAGCGTAAATACTACAAATATGGAGTTCTTATTCAGCAGGCTACTAAAAACTATGAAAAAGTATCGTTACAGGTAAAACAGTTAAGCACCACTCAGTTTCCGTCAAAAAGACCATCTTTAAGACATATCTGGCAAGCATATGAAGTGCACTTAAAATTCATAAATCATAATAGTAGTAAAGTTCCAAAATCTGAAGTACAATATATCTATGATATAACGTAGATAACAATACAAGGTAATTTGGCTGCTATTTCTCCTCCTGGTTAATGACTTATGATATAGGAGAAAGGCCAGAATGATTTGGACAACAAAACTATTGCACCAAGCTAAACATCAGCCAGTCCAGTCATACGGTGACCACGATTGCTTCCTCTCTAAGGTGAATGCATGGTGTCACTAACGTTGCTAGCTGCTGATGGCCTGCTGCTGATGTTGACCAATTTCTCTTCGGACTATACACTATTAGCCAGGAGAAGCAGCCATATTTTCACTTGCAAGTAATACCCAAAACTTTCGAATGTCTGCTCTAATCACCTAATCCAGCCCTCGACTTCAAATGTAGCTTGAAGTCCATAATGTCACCCTCCCACCGTGTCACAGTTTGATTTTCACATACCCATATCTCGTGGGCAACCTGATTTATGAGCCTGAAATCATGACTAACAAGAACCATGCCACCATCCCATTCATTCAAAGCCTCGGCAAGTGAGTCAATAGTCTCAATATCAAGATGGTTGGTTGGCTCATCCAACAGCAGCATGTGAGGTTGCCTAAAAGCTAACCACCCGAATATCACCCTGCTTCGTTGACCGTCTGACAAGTTCTTCATAGGCATTACTTGAGCTTTACCAGTAAGACCAAACCTCCCAATTGCTGCTCTCATCTTCTCCTCCTCATTCCCGGGATACTCTTTTATCATATATTGGAGAGCAGACATTTCCATGTCAAGTTTCTCAGCCAAATGCTGGTGGAACTGTGCAATCCGCAGGTGATTATGCCGCCTGACCATGCCATCAAGGGGAACTAAATCCCCTGTCATCAGCTTAAGCAGCGTGCTCTTTCCAGCTCCGTTAGGTCCCACCAGTGCTACCCTTGAATCAAGGTCTACACCAAAATCAAGGCTCTTGTAAATGAGATTATCAGGTGTGTAGCCAAATGTCACTTCCACAAACTGCAGAACAGGAGGGGGAAGTTTGCCAACATCAGGAAACCGGAAGACCAGGACCTTGTCCTTCACCACCTTCTCTGTAAGCCCTCCACGCTCCATCTTAGCCAGTGTTTTCTCTTTGCTTTGTGCTTGACGGGCTAGTTTGGCTGATCCGTGCCCAAAACGAGCAATGTACTCTTTCATTGAAGCAATCTGCTCCTGCTCCCATCTGTACTGTTTCATCTGATTCTCTTCCAGCTCCTCACGGGTTTGGACATATTGATCATAATTACCCGTATAGAGCTTCAACTTCTTATTTTGCATATGGATGATGTTAGTACACACACCATTCAGAAAATCTTGTGAGTGTGAAACAACAACCAGAATGCGGTCAAACTTCTTCAGGGTTTCCTCTAACCACACGCAAGCCTCTAGGTCTGCATTCAAGGAGAAAATGGTCATAACCACGTGAAATCTAAAAATCAGTGAATGAAGAATCCAGCACACCTTCATTAGAGCCAGTGCGAAAAAACGACAAGAAACTATAGCATTCCTGTATTTCCTTTCATTAAGAGGGAACTTCACATAACTACTTAGCAGAGAGAAACAAAGGGACACCAGGACAAATGCTGTAACCAGAGTGCAAATAACACATTTAAGGTCCCATATAAAACCTGCAATATCAGTTTTCATTGTATGTATTTTTCCTGGAAGAAAATTAACTATGTCCAGATACTCAAACCAATCATGCCGCAACACAATATCTGATATACTATAAAAATGCAGAAGAAGATTACCAAGATGATTGGTGGGTTCATCAAGCAACAAAATGGTGGGATTCATAAACAGGGCCCGAGCAAGAGCAATCCTCATCCTCCATCCACCAGAAAAATCTCGTGTTTTCTTTTCTTGCATTTGCTTGGTAAATCCAAGACCAAACAAGATCTCAGCTGCACGCTTCTCAGCAGTTGATGCATCCAAAGCTTCCAAACGCTCATAGATTCGTTCAAGTTGCTCTCCGCCACCATCATCCTAAAGATATACACAAATAAATCATCACATTTGCCCCTAAAAAAGATCAAGCCGATGGACTGGAATGTAATTTATTACTCATGGCACAATACCTGCGCAGCCAGGACTTCAACTTCTTTCTCCAATCTCAACCTCTCTTCATCGCAACTAATAACAGCTTGAAGTGAGGACATGTCAGAGGCTTCAATCTCACGTGTTAGATGAAAGATATCCATATGATCTGGGATGGGAAGTTCGCGACATCCTATAGCAGCAAGAAGAGTAGACTTTCCACAGCCATTAAGCCCAAGCAAACCATAACGTCTGTGAAATTAAGATCATAGAATTTGACCATCAGCTATCAGTAAACAACCATACAAAGAGATGACAAACCGTACCTTCCATAGTTGAGCTCCAGTTCAGAATCAACTATTAGATCATGCCCATGGAAAGTAAGTGATAAAGATTCTATCTGCAAACACAGAGTACCAGAACAAATAAAAAAATTAGCTCATTGCATGAAAGAGAGGACTCCCTGTAGGTAATAACCTTTTTTCTTAGTCATAGTTAGTCCAAAAACATAGATATGTATGCTTCTTGTTCATGAGTAATGACAACTATATGCAACTTCACCAATCAAGACCATTCTAAGTAAATATCAGATAGCCTCAGCTATTGACTGATTGATGGACCAAGAGTTGGAATATCACACTCTGCAATAACACCCAAGTAAAGTGACTGTTCAAATGCAAACGGAATCAAGGAAACAAACAAACTCATTAAAAAACTCTAAGGAAATAAACAATCAAAGCCTCATAAACGTCACAAGCCTGCAGTGACGAAAAATGACCGGAAACAAACCCATGAAATAAAAATTAAAAAGAAAATGTGCCTGTCACACATAATAAGGTCTATGCATGGGAAAGTTGTCAGGATTTTAAAAGGCCAAATACATAGATGGCCCCTTAAACTTGTCACCAATTTCCACTTAGACACCCCAACTGAGACATATTCCTATTAGACACTTTAACCTCCATCAATCTGTACCTATTAAACACCTCATGATTAACCAACACAAAATATACAATGTGTGAAGTTAACACACGCTGACATGGAAAAACTAACAAATGAAAAAATGCCTTGTGGCATTTGAATTAAATTTTTTTTTTTTTTGAAAAAAATAAATTAATAAAACACCAGAAAGAAAAGAAAAGAAAAAATCACACTAACTAAAACTGCCGACCTCCTGCCTCCCAACCTATTTTCTGGTCATCTTTTCCGGTTAACTCCAGTAATTTTTTTTTAAATCTAATTATACACAACACACTAACAGCAGTGCAACCTAATATTATTTTGTTTCTTAAGTACAAGGACACATCAACTTCTAAGCTTCCTTAGCAAACCTTTATCCCCCTCTATTTCTGTCAAAAGTTTTAGCAGTTACGTTGTTGAAGTCAGTTCAGCCCTTTGCAACAGCTTATTTCTGCTCAAGAAGACAAGATGTAGGAAATTGTTGACCATTTAAAAAAACCCTTACAGAAGCTAATTATCACGATTCTTCTTTTATCATTAGATGTTTTGGCTTTTTCTATAGATTCTATTGCTTCTCCAAATCATTCCAGAAATTTTCATCCTACGTGGTACCTCTCTGCCTGCATCAATAGGTGCAACATTAGTAAAAATGGTGAAGGTCGGAGATCGAAGGTGGGCGGCTGCTGTGTTGTTGACTGAAAGGTGGAGAGAGAGGAAGGGGAGGGGTGAGGAAGAGAGGAAGGAAGGAGAGAGAATAAAAACTTTAAAACAAAAAAATTGGCTTTTCACGCTCTTTGAAGAAGTGTGCTACACGTACAATGCCATGTAAGTTGTATGTGTCTAATAGGCACAATCTAAGCTTGGATATGTATTTGTCCATGCTAAAAAATTGGATACAAACTCCGTACCCACAAAACCAGAGAGCATCATTGAGCAAATATACTGTTCTTCACTTGATATTAATTTCTCATTTTTGCAACAAAGCCACATCAATCACTAAACTTTCAATCTTTTGCAGAGTAGAACCAAGAGTTACATTCATTAAGCACTAAAAGAATGTATTGCAAAACATCAAGACCAGGCATTGATGTATTCATAATTCAATTTGGTTGTTAAGATTTTTGGGTATTTTGGCCAGTCTTGCCCTTCATTTCTTTTTCAAAAACTCTTTTTAGATTTATTCCTCAAATATTAAAGATAATTTATGATTGGCACTAATATGACAATTTTTCAAACTTTAAGTGTTAATTTGAGCAACCAATTGGGAGTCGGAAAATAGCAGAAGCAGCAGAAACCAAACTGAAATTAGAAAGAATGGAGCAAGTGCACAGCCTACATTTACAAGCAGAATCAAAATCTTCATTTTTTATTGATATTCAATAACATTTATCCAAAACAACTCTTTTCTTTACTAAAAGAGAGACATGTGAAAAATTTTAACTCCCTCTTGCAACAATTTTAACGTCCTCTTAGGGGTCCTCTCAGCCAGCGACAAGCTTAACGGCCATATACTCTGTCCTATGGCATTAAAGAATATAGAACTGGCTAGTGATATGTTAATTGTTAAGCAGCCATTATGTAACTTATTGATAAAAAAAAATTAGAAATCTTATATAAGAAAACTAGTAACTAAATCTAAATAAAAAAAATAATTAAACCTACTTCCTCAATCTAAAAAACGAGAACAAACCCATCCATTTTTGGGAGTGAACTTTTACATCCATTTCCTATTCTTATTAACAAAATTCAAGATATTGAAACCATATAAAAGTATGATAATTAAAGTTATTTATAGTTCAAACGATTATTAATTTTTTGAAACCTCGCTGTGAAAGAAAAAAACATTTTGACTCACCAAATGAGGTAGTTGTAGGACCTAACAATTTGGATAGGGAGAAAGATAGCATCTTATTTTTAGAAATGGATTGAAATGTTTCTACTTCATGGATTTTCATTTCCCCAACTTTTATTATTTTGGACCACTTTCAATTCCTAAATCATATAAGTGTCTGTGTTACAGTTATATTTTCTGCCATTATGAGCTTTTCCGCTGTGACAACACTGCCAACACTACAAACAAAAGCCATAAAATAATACAATATAATTAATTAATTAATTAATTATCAAAATAAGATTTTCCGGTTCTAACAGAGTAACGAATCGAACAAAGAAAATAGTACGATTACGAATTCGGGACCTTTATTCCAGAAATAAATAAATAAATAGATCAAAAGAAACTAACCCGAATATCTCTGGAAAGTGGATGTGAACACAAAACACCCGTACAAGTCCGATCAGATAACTGAATTTCCCCTACCCCATTTGTTAAATCATCGGCACTGTTGCTCTCCGCCGGAGAAGCTGTTGCAGCCGCCGCCGCTTTCATCGCCGCCGCCTTTGACTTGCCACTTCTCTTGGCAGCTGCGGCTGCCTTCTTCTGCGCCTCTCTCTTCTTACTCGCATCCGACACCATCTATCCATTTTCAAAAAATAAATAAGAACACCAGTCCGAGCAGAAAACAAAAAAAAAAATAACCACAAAAGATACTGGAAAAAAAATACAATACATGTGTTATTGAACCAGAAAAAACTACCTTGAAATAGAAGATAAAAATATCTAGTGTTCAAAATAATCAGATGACTGTCTTTTACTGTCTTTTACTGTGATTATTGATCTGATAAAGAGGAGAGTCCGATGATGAGGGTTTCTGAGGAATTTGGATATGGTGAGGGATATATATAAGAAGAGTGTGGGGAGAAGACGGTACACGTGTTGTCTTTGAGTTGAGGTCCAGGAGAATTTTGGAGCGGTGATGCTTTGAGAGTTGTGAGTTTTTTATATTTAAGTTGCGTAAATTGACTAGGAACTGGCGATGTGTGACGTGTCACACTTGATTACTTGATTTTATACTTGTTATCAATGAAAGCTAAGCTGGGTATGAGGCCAAGCGTTTTAGCCCAATGAGAGCGAGCATAAGCCCTGACATATTGGCGTAAGTCTTATGGATTTTTAAAAATATTTAATTTTAAGACTTTTAAAATAGTATAAAATAAAAATATTTATAAAAATTACATTAAAATCACAAAATTATTACAAAAAATCTATTTAAAATATTAATAAAGTATAATTCAAGTATGAATAATACGAAAAGTATGACATATATCATAATATGCAAGTTAGCTACAACATCATTGCAACTCAAACATCAAAATTAATGTATTCGATACGAAATCTTATATGTAGCTCTTAAGAAGTAATGAATCTTGAAAGAATTTCGATATTATGATGTGATATTTTTCTTAAAATACTCCTTTTATTTAATATGTTTTCTATTTGAAAGAGAATTTATATAAAAAGGTATTTCAGAATTTCAATATGTTTCTCTAGCATCATTTACTTTTAAGTTTCAACAAGTTAATTTCACCGTACAATATCGTGATAACTAACTATTTGTAAATAGTTACTAGCTAATATTGAGCTATTAAATTAATAAGTATTGTATCTCGTAAATGTAAAAAAAAATATAAAAAAATTATGGACTATTATATAGTAAAGACATAACAAAAATTAATAAATAAATACTTTTTAAATGAAAATTTTATTTAAAATTAACTATCATAATAGTCTTAATAGATAACGTGCAATAATTTTTATTTTAATTATGACATAAAATACTCTCAACTTGATGATTTATGATTAAGAAAAAAGTAATTTTGAATAGTCAATGGTTTATTAAGAAAATTTGAAGATTTACAAAGTTAGTTACATATAATTGCATAAAGTTCTATTAGGCGAGCCCAGTACGATGGGCGTTGGGCATAACCGGAGCGTAAGCCCTGATGGCCGAGGCGTAAGTCTTACGGAACTAAGCTTCACATGTAAGCCCAGGAATGTTTTACGAGTGCTCTACCCCAGGACGAGCACCGGACAAATTCCAATTCTGCCTCTAAAACAGAGCTTGTTATATAGATGTCGACTTTTAATATGGCTCGTGTTATTTTCCACCTAGGCGGTGGTCAGCTAAAACAAAGTAGTCGCTTCACATCGAAAAATTAGCTCAAATGATTCAATTATTGAGATTTTCTTTAATTTGGTATGATTTGATATCTAGAAAATAATATATATATATATATATATATATATATATATATATATATATATATATATATATTGTGTACAACAAAATATAAAAACTAAAATTTAACTAGATTAACAATATTGTATACGGTTGAAATTGGGCTTCCCTAATTTTGTATGACTAATCGAAGTCGGGACGGGAGATCAAGGCCCAACCCCAATTATACTGGAACATGGTACGAAGATGGATTGATAAGCTCGTGGATCAATGGTCGATGAAGATCAAGACCAACCGTGATCGAGACCAAAGCAAGAAAGAGATCGAACAAGCTCGAACGAGGCCTGTTACGTCGAATAACAGAAAGCCGAGATATTCATGATCGGGCGAGGATCGTGGCGAAAATCTCTAAACATATCGAGTCGGGATCGGATATTTATCCTATCATGGGATTTACTAATTAGAATTGTACCATAAATAGGATTCTCCTACTATATAAAGAGGGTTCTTATCATTTTGTAGTCATCTTACATTCAAGCATTTCAAAGTAATACATCATATTTTTATCTCATGCAAGATGTGTTGTCCAGTTCATATTTTCAATAGTTTGTTCAGTTGGTTCGAGGGTAATTATCTCGAGGTCCGTCACTGTTCATCGCATTGGTTTACTTTATTTTACTATAATTTCTGTCGTTAATTCTTATATTTATTATTTTGTGCCAAGTGAAATAACATATACTTAAAACTACTTATAAGTTTAATTGCTATCCGATTTCATGGGTAAACAATTTGGCGCCCACCGTGGGGCAATGGATAATAGTGATTGCCTGGTACAATTTTTGTACCACACACTATTTTACACTTGTTCTTTGAAGTGTCTTTGATTCCCGGATCAACATGTCAAACTCTCAAGTAGCACCTACACACAAGGACAATAGTCTCAGTCTCCGTGGCGAGAATGATAACATAGCCGCCCGAAGGAACGAAGTACCTCCAGTCAACCCCGATGGTGCTCCGGCAGTGGATCTAATCGACGTCGGCTCCCATATTGCCATTAATGGGAATTTGGGTGTTGACCCTGAAAATAGCATCCACAGAGGTGCTCGAACGGCAAATCAGAACGCTCGGGACGGTAATGAAGGTGGTATTAGAAAGAGGGAGCATAATAATTTATGAAATTGAATATATTGCACGATGATTGAGGACTTTTATAGGACATAGTTTCTTTTATTTATTGAGCTAGATATATAAGATAGACATTCATTAATTTCAGGAACTTATACTTTTTTATAATTTAAATACGTTTTTAATACAATTTTTATATGATATTTTTTTAAACAAAAAACTAAAGTGAGATAGGATACACGCGTGTTACTCTAAAAACTAGTATATTAAAAAATTACTTAAATTACTAACAAAATAGTCTAATATTAAAGATTACTAAATAACACTTTCGGTTCAGGATTGTCCTTCCTGATGTAAGAGAAGGGTCGAATCATATTGTGTCCCAATGTTTGAATACCAGGCGGCACACAATAATACATTCTTACAAAAAAATTAATATTTTTCCTGTTATGAGGACTTGATCCGATCATAAGAGTATGTAATTCTTAATTAAAAATGAAGAAACTAAGGTACGAATTCAGAAAAATAGATGTATATTATATTAGTAATTAATAGCGGAAAACTAATACTCCTAACACGAAAGTTAAAGTTAATTTGGTATGAATATTTATGAATATAATATCAAAGTTTAAAATTTAGACCGTGCATAGATTGTTTCTATACTCTTTAAAATAGGAAGTTCATGTTGGGCGTGTGCCAAACGAGCGGGTCGGGTTGGATACGGTTCGAGTTGAAAATGGATAATAAAAAATGAATAAATTATCCAACGGATAAAACAGGTTAACTGGTGGATAATATGGGTAACCATATTATCCATGACTTCTTGTATACTTTTTGTTGTCGGAAAATCCCTCTTCGCTTATTAAACTCTTCTCTTAGGCGAGAGCTCACTCAAATCCTTTTTAAACTTTTGTAAAGCTCGCATTTCCTTAGAGTGAGTTGGTTTTGAATGAAAGCAGGTTTCATCCTGACTTTCATCGGGGACATGTACGTGGTCTGGGTCGGTTAATATGATCACTTTTGGAAAAATTCTTAATCTCCCTAAATTGAGGAACCCCCAATTTGAGACTTTACAAATGTAAAAATTAGACTTATTGATTATTCATTTTTAAATGAATAATATAGTTATTATTCATATTTGACCCGTTTTTGAAAAGTTTATTATCTAATTAATTTTTAGTGGATAATATGGACAGTTAATTTTTTTTTTTTTTTTGAATTATTTTGACACCACTAGGTACGAGAAAATAACACATACTAGATCGGTTAAAGTGGAGAGGGGGACCATTGGAAAGAATGCTCAAGGAAACACTGAGAAAAGTGGAAACTGAGTCCGTTGGTCTAAGCCTATAGTCTGCATCTCGGAGTGTCCCTGCATTGGTCTATACAGAAGTAATTTGTTTTATTTTCTGTATCGTACGTGTTGATTCGTGGGTATTTCTTGTGGAAAAAGTTGCTCAACTTTTTTTTTCTTAGCAGGAACGTAACATTAGGTGCTGCCAATTGCCAATAATGACTCTTGATATAACATCGCTATTTTCGGGTGCAGAATAACTCCAAACATTTTTTGATGAATAAATAGTTTCATCTTTTGGCATATAAAAGGATCTAGTATAATAAATTACTTAATCTATACCAATATGAAATCACATATAATAATTACCCTATTCGGGTCATTTCATGTGCGAAAATACAAACAATAAGAAGACGACAATGATAACCGTTTTATTTATAACAGTATAAATCAAGAACCCCATGAGGATTTGCACCAATTCCATAAGCAAGATATATATGTCTTCAACTAGCCTCAATGACACTAGATAATATTCAACCAAAAGTTTTACTAACAGAAAGGTAATGGTATTGTTCAAAATTAAGCCAATTCAACAGTAATTAGCTTCCTATAGCCTAATGACTGACATATATAAAATTGGTAACTATCTCCAGTCCCCCCCCCC
>MU672584.1:0-12025 GCA_026770625.1 Nicotiana glauca | reverse complement strand
AACCCCCCACCCACCAATTGTTTATTTACAATTCTCATCCTTTCAAACCAAAAAATACACTAGCAACTTTCCTCTACTCTGTCACATAATACTGCAAGCATTAGCATTTTCATCACTGAAAATCTCAGAAGCCTGAATTGCAGAGTACATATCCATGTACGGATACCCATAGTGAACCTGCATTCCATTATTATCCATCTGCCCCCCCTTATTGTTGTCGCTACCTTGCCCATCCTTCCCTTTTCCATTCCCGCCACCGCCACCGCCGCCGCGGTCTTTCTTCTCTCCCCCTTCCTTCTTCGGCGGCACAATTGCAACATCTTTTTTTAGCTGCCTCTTTAATTCCTCCACCAATTCCTTCATATCCATTGAACCTGTCACTGTTACCAAGTCCTTCTCCATGTCCATTTTCATTTCCTTGTAACCTGCAATTCATATTGGCCGTCAACATTTAGAACATTACGGGTAAAAACAACTGTTAAAATAGACAGAAGAAGAAGAATCTTTAATATTAGTCTCACCTTTGTTTTTAGTGATAACTTTCTGAATCTTTTGGATACATCCTTCACAGTGCAGGTGTATCTTCAGTACCGCAGTGTTAACTGGAGGCTACAATGGTTAAATAATTAATTAACCAATATTTAGTGAAGAACGCTATAGACAAATTTCCATTTATTCGCAGTATATATTCAATATCGGAAAACCACCACTTGCCATGTTTCACTAAAATACGCTGTAAGCGCACGTAAATTTGAAATACAGTGCAATGACAATGAATAGTACCATAAAATGCTAAATTGCGCCAAATACATAACAAGACAAATTAATTAAAGAGAAAAAAGAAGCAGCATGCAACAGAATGAAAACGACGCAAACCGACACGTACAGAATCACTGAGCAGAGAATATGCAGTGTGTGTGTAGCCAATACCTCTTTCTCTTTGGGTTTCTGCTTCTTATCTTCACCATTGTTTCCAGGGATTTTCTGTTTCTTGCAATCCTTAGGCAACGGAGAGACAATTTGAACTGCTTTGTTCGTCTTCCGCTCAACCTTCTCCTTTAGCTTCAGTGGATCCACTTTCCCGATTACTGTCACCTTGTTCGCTTCGCCATCACAGGTCACCTTCTCCACACCTTTATTTTTTACTCGTAAGAAACCAGATATATTTAGAATAAATGAATACTAATATTCAGAGACGAGTAAACATGAGCAAAAACAGAGCGGAAAATCGAAGAAGCAAATCAGATTCACAACTCACACCAATCAATCTGTCTGAAACCTAACTTGAAGGCAAAAACAGAGCAAGATATAATGACGAAGAAGAACAAACAGTACAATTTAGGGAAACAAAAAAAAAACGAAGAATATTAGAGAAATTTAAAGGAATAATCAATGCATTATATTGTACCTTCAAAACTTCGAACGGCTTTGATAATCTTAAGGGTGCAACCATCGCAGTGAAAATCAACTTTCAAAACCACGGTTAAGTTGCCTCCTTCCTTCTTCTGCTGCTCTTCGCTCTTCATCTTTCCTTCATTCTTTTCTCCTACCTTCTTCTGCTGCTCTTCGTTCTCCATCTCTCCTTCATTTTGCTTGTTCTTATTCTGCAAAACCACATTTAGTCAATAACATCGTTATCAGTCAGTCGTTTAAAGGAATAATGTGAGAAATAATCGAGAACGAACAAATAATGGAGAACCAATTTCATGTCTTACCTTACTCATTGTGTCCAAAATCACTCCTGTTGAAAATCAATTCGGAAACAGAGAAGAAAACCCAAGTGTAGTACTAGTGTATTTATAAGGGGGCTAGCTTAGTGTGAAAAACAACCAGGGGTAGTTGTACGGGAAGAGAGTGGAATCGTCACGTACGGATGTGATAATGGCGTAGCCGCGTTGGCACAGAGGATGGAAAATTTTATTTTTGTGTCTAATATAACTAATACTAGTTATAGTAGTTATTCTTTTTGTCTTACGCTCTTGTGGATTCATATTTTTTTCGTGGACCCAAAAGTATAAGATTGGTATCCATAAATTTGTAAGATAAAAAGAAATCTCACACAATTAATGTAAGTTGTGTAAAACACACTATAAAACTTCTCTGTAAAGATATACTGTATACCGTTTATACTTGCATAAGAAATCAAAATCAATAGGCTAAATCAGGGATTTCACTATAAGTTAGTAATACTCACAGTAGTAAATAATTTCTTTTGCACTAACGAATCTTCGGAAAAAAAAAAACTACAGATAATTGTGTATAATAAATGAAATTATTAATACGAAAAAAAAAAGAATATTAGATAAATTGTTAATGGGGCCGAGTTATTGGCAAGCGTGTGTTAGAGTAGAGTCGTTTATTTGTCACTCCTTTGTTTTACATGGCAAGTGTCAAAGTTTTTATATTTTTTAAAAATATAAACAGCATTAATGATAGAGAAAAATAACCTAGGTGGACAATAGTCATCTTATCAAATAAAAATATGGTTCAATTTATGATTTCTTAGTCATAACTGTATTTCAATGAACCATAACTCTCAAGATTGATGCACTACGAATAATGCTTACCAAAAGAAAAGGAAGTGATGAGGGAAGGCGCAACAATACGTTGGATAACGACAGTTTGAGGAAAAAGTACAAGGTGAGGAATTATGAAAGGAAATGTGAAGAAAACGAGAATGAAGGTTCATCTGATTTTCTAAGTAATCATTTGGCAATTACCTTGAAATTTATTTTAAATCGCGAAGTCAGAAAATTTTCCAGTATACATATACTTTTCTATATGGTCAATACAATTTTCAAATAATAAAAGGTGTTCTAACTCTATATATGTGTGGCTACGCCGCTGCTAACTATGCACCCCTTAGCATTTTATATGTTGTTGATTGAGTATTTTAATTTGAATTTTTTACATACTTATACACTATTGGAAACTTTGTTATCCCCTACTCAAATTTCAATTTAATTATATTCTATATACAAACTTATCAATTATATACACTTTAAGAATTAAATGAGTATCCATTTATATTAGGAATCAATTATTTCTCATCCTTATTCCCTCTCCCTCATGCTCTCTCTCTCTCTCTCTCTCTCTCTCTCTCTCTCATGCGCTCTCTCTTTACGTCTATCTCTCAATCCCTATTTCCAGTAATGTAGAGCAAAGGAGAAGAGAGCAGCAATTCCATCATTAACAACCATTAAAAAGTTTTGAAGCTTTGAATTCAAATTTGAATTTTCAAAAAAATATTATTTGTTTGAAATGGGTGTTGTTGCAAACAATTGAAAAATTTCTCTACATCTCTCTTTATCTCTCAATCCCTAATTCCAGTAATATAAAATAAAGAAAAAGAGAGCAATAATTCCACCATTGACAACCATTAAAAAGCTTTAAAGCTTTAAATTCGAATTTGGGTTTTCAAAAAACATTATTGTTTGGATTGGGTGTTGTTGCAAACAATTGGGAATATAGTTTGAGGTTTATATCTCAATTTTGAGGGTGTTTTGGTGAATATTAGACTTGATTTTCGATGAATTTCATATTGAAACTCGAAGAAGAAGACGACATGACATACATTATACTTACGAAATTGTAGTAAAATTATAAAAATATTGTATTATGTTTCTTATATATATTTTTATCGTGAAAATGGTAACAACAATTAAATTTATAAACGGAATTCTAAAAATACATGATCTATTTTTATGGTAGTTGTTTGAGCAGATGATGCTAGGAATATGAAGTTCAATGATGAAATGCAAGCTTAGAATGGGCGGTAAACAAACCTAAAGGCTTACTGTCTGGGCTTGTTTACAAAGGGATGCAGGCTAAAACGGGGAGTTGAACGAACCAAGGAACCTGTAGCCCGGATGCAGGACCAGTTGATGAAGGGCCTCAGGGTCGACGTCTGGATCAAGCTCGAGCTATCGGGGGCAGTCGGAAATGGAATAACAGTTAGATTATGATCAAACAAAACTCTATATGGTCAAGGCCAAGCTATAAATAAAGAGCAAGTAAGAAAAGCAATAATTATTGAAGTGGCCTCGAGCCAGTGAGAACAAGCGAGTTAGAGAGAAGAAAGAGAGAGAGATATTATTGCACTTGAATAGAATAATTGGAGCTCTGCTTTACAGGGTGTTAGCGACTTCCCTTTGAAAAAAAAGGGGAGCCCAAACTTAGTACAAGATACATTACGTGACAAAAGAAATAGGATGGGACAACCGACTAGCTTTATGACGTATGCATGGGCCGATGTTGAGTTGCTCAAATAGACCTGATCAACCCCGGATGCATTCTTCGGGAGATTCCCGCATTCGTTGGGACTTCGATCGGTATTTTCCCTGGTCGGGTATCGACAGATCTTGAAGGGAATGGCCGGCTCGAGATCCCGGGCCTTCGGGATCATCCTCCGAAGCATTTTGTCAAGGATAAATCTGTCCCCCCGATTTCACCGCACACAATATGTATTTTTTAATTTAAATAACGTAGGAAAGTTGAACAATATTGTATAAAATTTGTATTTAAGTTGTATGACATTGTAGTTATATATAACTGGGTAAAAATAATGTATCAAAGTTGTTGATAAGTTATATATATATATATATGGATTGTATATATTTTATAACTAAAATGTGTTTAGGTCAAGTAAATACCAAAATATGAATATTTTTCGTAATAAGGTTTCAAATAGCCTATGGTTATATAAAAATCTCTTTTAATTTTCAAAATTTTGGGCCTCATGTGATTAGGAAGGCCCACGATGCTTTTGTAAAAATTGCATAGGGCGCCCCTTTTTAACCTGTAGCCGCTTTGTCTTTCTATTTGCACCCGTACCCATTTATTTTGTTAAAAGTCATTTGAAAAGACTATTATGCCCTTTTTTTTTTACTAAAAGACTACTTTCTCTCCAAGTATACGCTAGTCTTCTACTGTCTCTGTCTCTCTCTCCCGTTATTCGCATTTTTGATTTGTTCTTCTCTAAAATCAAACGGTTTTCGTCGTTGTTTTGATTTTTCAACTGCTAGTCGCCGTTGTTGCCACATTACGATTTAATCACAGGTACATTGCATTAACTTTCTGGGTTTTATTTTACGATTTAATTTTTGGTTTTGGTTTTGATAGTCATGTATTTATGATAAAATATTTTTTTAGGGTTTAGTTTGATAAGAGCATTAGTTTTACTTTTACGATTGTATTTTTAGGTTTTTTGAACGAGTGTTTAAGTTGTTGATGAAAATTCTATAATTTCTTCTGTGATTAGACGTCCAAATTTTTAAAAATTTTGAGAATTAAATAGATGATACTATTAAAGTGTGAAATTTATAATAGTTCAATGATACTTTCGATAGGAGTTGACGTTTTTTTCTTCATGTTTTGGTATTATTTTTGGATTTGAATTTGTGTTTTGTTTTTTTGTAAAAACTACAGCATGTTTTTTGCTGAATGTTTTGTGTTTGTAACTGGTGAATTTCAGCTTTAGGAGCTGAAGTTTTTGTATTTGTAACTGGTGAAGTCCAGCTTTAGGAGCTGAAGTTTTTGTGTTTGTTACTGGTGAACTTCAGCTCTAGAGCTGAAGTTTTTGTTTTGTAACTGTCGAACTTAAGCTCTAGGGCTAAAGTTTTTGTCTTTGTAACTGTCGAACTTCAGCCTTCTTAGGTATTGAAGTTTTAACTGATCTTTTTGATAATGCCCTGATGTTATTTTTGTATCTTTTACTTTTTTTGAACAGATGGCTCCTAAAGCACCTAAAGATCCTAATGCAGCTAAAGTAGGCAAAGCACCTAGACAACCTATAATACCCCCAGGTCCTTATGTCCCTACTCCTCCACCTACAAAACCAGGGTAAAGATATTTTGAGCTTCGAGATAGGTTTAACTCTAAGGGTTATTGGAAGGGGAACCATGATTTGAAGAAATTAATTGCAACTTTCTTAACTCCTACATAACGGGATAAGATTAATAATGGTACATTTTGATACACTATGGCTATGCAGAATTTCCAATGCAGCATGAAGTTGGTTCATTGTCTGTGTCTTTCTCGAATATTCACCAATGATCGAGACTCCATTAGTTTCAAGATTTTTGGTCATGATGTTTCCTTCACCCTTAATGACTTTCACATTATGTGTGGTTTGCGGATCACATCATATACTATTGAAAAAACCAATTAATCGAGAGAGAAATATTTTGAAGCGGTATTTTGGTAAGTCCAAGGGTGTGATTTGAAGGTTTTCGAAATTTTATGACTCGCAATAAAATTCCAAAGAATGTTGTGAATCATGTACACGTATGCGAGAGTGATGATGATGTTGCTAAACTTATGGAAATTCTTGTTGTAGAGTCTATTTTGTTTGGGAAAAATACCGAGTCATCTGTGATGGAGGAGTATGCATCTATTGTTGATGATGATAAGGTTTGTGCTGATGGGGTAATGTGGCTTATCAGAAGCTCATTTATTCACTGAAACATGCATTGGACTAGCAGAACAAATTACATTCAACTCAGTATAAACTTGGTGAATTTCCATATCCGTTATGTGCTTGGTTCTATGAGCACTTCCCAAATATTCGGGAGAAGTATATAAGAGAGGATGAGTACCTTGATACCCCTCAGGTTCCCAGGATGTTATGTTATGTATGTGTGCGAGAGCCTAAATTTCTCAAACTTTTTGATATGTTCAGTACTCATGAAGTAAGTTACTTTTTTTTTTGTCTTTGTGTTAATATGTTGATGTATTAGTTTTTTTCTCCTCATAATATACTTTTTGTATTAAATAGAGATATCGCAACTTTAGGGTATTGGATATAATTCCTACAGAAAAGGAATTGAATTTAATGCCTTTAATTGGACAATTACCATGCAACCAGATTCGTTCAAAGGTAGTTAATGCGGTTCCTTCAACTGGTGAATTACCACGTACTCTGAGTCAATCAAAAGAAGCGAATCGAACTCCTGTTATTGGTGAATCACCACATAGTCGGAGTCGATCAAAAGAACCGAATCGAACTCCTTTTATTGGCGAATCATCTCGTACCCAGAGTCGTCCTACCCGTTCTACATCTGACTTTGATGACAATGAATTACTTGACACAATATGTTATGTAAGTTTTGATCTGAAGATTTTTGGTTTTGTTTTTGTAAAAGTACAACATGTTTTTGGGCTGAAGTTTTCTTCTATATCTGAATTTTTGTTGTGTATCAATTCTAGAGGTTAACGACGGAGGTTCAAAGGCATGCAGAAAAAGAAAGAAGCACGATCGTGAACAAAGTTTTCGATAAGTTTAAAAAGGATGAGCGATCTGCTATTGTTGATGCGGTTTTTGTAAAAGTGAAGGTAAGCTAATTTATAGAGAAATCTTTTTATTTTTGCTGATGTTATTCAGATTAATCATTGTTAGTAACTTTTTTTCTCGGAATATTTCGATGAGAAGTTTGAATAGTTGTTTAAGATTGTCAACAAATCAAATTAAATGGACGATGGCAATTTTGATTTGAGTAACCTTGAGAATATGATAGGGTGAACGATTGTTACGAACATCCAACGGATATTAATGCTATTGATGATGCATCAGATAAAGTCACAGATGTAAATGCTACACGTGAGGAAGCGGCTTTTGAAGGAGATCAACATGTTCACGAACAAGTTGAAGAGGAGCGTTCCAGTGCTGATAGATTGAGCAGAGATGGAAATGATAAAGAACACTTAACAACCGAGAATGTTGGAAGCAAGCAATGTGCAAAGAATCAAGTTGAAGAACATGTTGCTCATGATCCATCGCGCAAAGTCACAGATGATAATGCTATACGTAAGGAAACAGCTGGTAAATGCCATGAACATGGTCAACAACAAGGTGCAGATGATGAAGTTGTTGGTACTGAAAAAAATGCACCAAGTTGTTCTTTGGAAAGCGATATTGGACAGGGCAATTTGTTTGATGGAGCATTAGCTATTTCCAAGGAAATTTTAGGTGGTGATACGCAGGAAATTGTTACTACATGTATAAAGTGTGAAGTTTATAATAGTTCATAAAAATATATAACAAAAAAACACAAAACATGAAACAAAACTTCAGCTGAAGATTTTGTTTTGTAACTGTCGAACTTCAACCTTCTTAGAGATTGAAGTTTTAACTGATCTTTTTGATAATGTCCTGTAGTGAAATTTTCACTACATGTATAAATTTTTACTATGTTATATATATAGAAAAACTAGTTGATCTATTCCCCCTCTTTATGAATATGCAGTGGAAGTTGAAACTAGTTGTGCTTCAATTGACACAACTCAAAAAGTCTCTGATGATGCTGAATTAAATGAAGGTAGAGTTGAGAAAAACCTTCCACAGAATACTCCAATTCTCCTCGATGTTGGTGCACAATTGAATAAAGCTGGAAATACTGATATCGAGAAAGGCATGCAGCCTGGGAAAACCACAGCGGAAGACAAACGTCAAGGTATTCTATAGATCATGAATTTATTACATTTGATCGAAGTATATTTTTTACAGTTTAAAATTTTACATATTTTATTTTCTTTGTTATGTTTTTGAATGATTTTTCAGAAAGACTCGAGGCAGCTCAAAATGAATTTGGTGAGCTTATGCAGCTATATCAAAAAGGAGAAATACATTTATTCACACCTATTGGCTCACAGACAGGTGTGAAGTGTGTTGGTATTATTTTATAAAATTTAGTCAGTAATATTTATATTATTTTTTTCGCATGAAGATACATGCATATCTGAAGGTAAAGGAAATGAATCTGTTGGAATGCAAACACCATCTGTGTCTCAACACTTATACCAGGTAGTTATTTTCTGCAATTCGATTACAAGCTATTTTTTTGCCTAATGTGTGTTTTATATTAGTTTTATTTATGTTTATATTTTCCTTGATTTTACATATCTCATCTGATGCATCGCAACTTCTTCCAAATCCTAAGAGAAGGAAGATTTCCAGTTCTCCTATGTGTGACACCAGTGATATCCCTAACTTCAATTTATGTTCATTTTCACTTGCTAGTACACAAGGGACTGATTCATAAGGTAATTCTGCTGCTGTTGTTGTTTGTGAAGAGATACAAGAATGTCGTGAACAACAGGGAGTTGGTCAAGCATCTGCCACGATGGCTGTTGTTTCTCCCCTACTGCTGAACAACAACAGTTAGTTTTGATGGAACAGTAGGAAGAGCAAGTAAAAGGAAAAGTAGATAAAAAAGGGAAAAGGATTCTTATGGAGAGTATTTGGTTGAGATCTCCTTACGTAGTTCATAAACAAAAGAAAAGGAGGCAAGATTGGAAAGTAGGAAAGAATACACGAAGGTGTCCCTTCCATTATGTAAATCAAGACTGTGGATTGATACAAAGATTTACAGAGTGGTTGAAGATGGATTTTAGTGAATATGATTCCAATCAATTCAGATTAGCTAGAGTTGATATTCCAAAATTATTCTTTACCGAGCTTATGGATCCTACCTCTGATCTTGCGGATGAAGTAAGTTATTAAGTTTGTTTTTTGAATTGGTTTTCAACTGTATTTCCCAAAACTTCAGCTTATTTTTTATAGTAAAGTTCTTGTACTGTAATTTGGAAAACTTCAGCTTTATTCATACTAAAATGCTAAAGTTTTTTAGGTTATTTGCTAAAACTTCAGCCTAACCGTGCTGAAGTTTTTGACATGCATTCTCTAGTTTTTTTTCAAAACTTTTAAATCAAACATGCTGAAGTTTTTTAGATTATTTTCTAATACTTTAAACTGAATATGCTTAAGTTTTTGTCATGCTGTTTGTAGTTTTTTCACATATTATCATTTGTTGTTATTCATTTGCAGCATATGGATGTGGGCATATATTGCGCAAAAAATATTGCTATCACCTTCCAGCTTATCCAAAATCAAGATGTGCAGTAATAGATTTAATTTTTGATCAGTATATGACTAAGCTGGCTGGTATTCATCCTTCAGAAGAACAGTTGGATAAAATTAGAAAAAGGAAGCAAAAGAAAATGGAGGATAAAAAAAAGAGCAAATCAAAGAGAAAGAGGATATCCAAACAACAAGCTCAAGAAAAAGAAGAAGAAGAGGTTATTCGGCCACTTACAGACTTTAGTTGGTTTGAAGAAGAATCAACGAATAAAAAGGTGGCCAACTATGTAAAAGGCCTCGACCTTTCCTGTGGTATCTCATAGGCATCTGCCAGAAAAGTATTCTTTCCATTTCGACTTAAGGCAATGATGGGACAGACATCTACGCACAACTTTTTTGGAATTCTGGACTTTAAAGATAAAATTATATATGTGTATGATTTCATGGGCAGTGTAACATATGAGCGTGCGGTTGAACATGTCAGAAATTATGCCCGGTTGATCCCACATGGTCTCAAATGCTTGGAATTTGGGGCACACAATAAGTTTTATGGGGCTAGTCCTGTGGAAAAATTTCAAATTAAGTGGATGACCTCACCACAGCAGACTAACAAGTACGTGTTTCGCATATGTTTTACCATGCATCTTATATTTATTATTTTTTGTCCTTGTGTTAACTATTTTTCATGTTCTTTTTGTAATGTTGATTGTGGTGTATTTGCTCTTAAGTTAATTGATATGCGGTTGAATAAAGAAGATGTCTTCAATTTCTATCAAAGTCAGTCATTGACATTTAGGAGAGAATTGGCTGCCAATCTTTGGGCTCATGGAAAGTGGAAAAAAGATAGCGGTTATGAAACTCCAGAAGAATAACAAGGACATGATTATGGAGATTTTGAAGAGACTGTGTGTGAATTTTTTGATTAGAGGATTGGTTGCACATAATTTGTATTTTGTGAATATACATTAAGTATTTTTTTATTTCACTTTTGTTCATACAAATATGTTTGTGTCTTTTATCATGAATTTTAAGTACATTTTTGTTGAAAAAACTTAAGCATGAAGTAAATGACTTCTGCTTTTTAAGCTGAAGTTTTGGTTAAAAGTCATAACAAAAGTGTCGACTTTAGGACAAAAACTTTAGCTTATCAAGAGCTGATGTCATGACCAAAAATCCACTAAGGGTCGTGGTGGCGCCAAACACCTCTGTCAGGCAAGCCAACTAAATTATTAATTAAATCCTCTTTTAATACTTTTGAAAATCAAAGATTTCTCCTTCCATTTTTCATAATTAAAAACAATCTTTACCACAAATCAAATTAAACAATGAATGATTAGTATAAATCTTTCGAAAACCATCCCAGAACCCGGTATCACAAGTGCATGAGCAACTACTAATAAGGAAAATAAAATACAACATCTGTCCGAATATGGAATAATATACAAATGCTGAAAGGAACTACACTGGCTACGAGTCATCTCGAACAATGCAGCTCACCTAGTCCCGGAGTCATCCGTGCTGCTACGCCTAGTAGGCTGCTAGAGGTATATATACCTGTGAAACAAAAATGCACAGAAGTGTAGTATGAGTACGTAATCAACGTGTACTCAATGAGTATCCCGCCTAATCTCGAAGAAGTAGAGACGAGATGGTCAACTTCGACACTCACTATAGGTCAATTAACAATATTCTAGAAATGCGAGGAAAATCATAGATTTATATAGTAGTTCAAATTCGCGAAGCCAGAAAATAGGTAATGTGACGACCCGGCCCGTTGTTACGAGAATTACCGCCCCGTTTCCCCCTTATTGTGTTGTTTCATGTTCTATATCAGTATTAGAGTCTATCGGGTGAATTTGGATTGATTCTGGTTGAAAATAAGGCATATAGCCTCTTAGAAGGGAGTTTGTTTTAGAAACGTCAACATGAAGTTGACTATGTGGTTAGAGGGATCGGATGTGAATTTCGGTGGTTCGGTTAGCTTCGGGAGGTGATTTGTGACTTAGGGGAGTGATCGGAATTGAATTTGGAGGTCCGGTGTAGAAATAGGCTTGAATTGGCGATGTTGGAATTTTGGCGAAATCCGGTTGATAGGTGAGATTTTGATCCGGGAGTCGGAATGAAATTCCGAGAGTTTAAGTAGCTTCGTTAGGTGATTTCGGATAGGTC
>MU672579.1:41523-52080 GCA_026770625.1 Nicotiana glauca | reverse complement strand
GTTTATAAAGAAAACTCAACAGTGAAACAAAAGTATTTGGAAGCTGGTTCTGAGAATTGAGTGGGTCTAAAGGTAGCAGTTGTTAGGTTGACTCTCTGTGGATTCGACCCTGAGCTTAATACTCGGGTTTTATTTGCAACGTCCGCAGAATTCTACTTTGAGGATATACTTGGGCGTGATCAGTGATCAAGCAATTAAATAATTAAGCGAAAGATTGAATAAATAAACCAATATGATAAAATAATAAGAACATTTCAAGCTTCAAACCACAACATTCATGTAGCACCCAAAACTCTAGAACTAATAAACTATGAAATTAAAGGAAGAGAAGAGAAGAAAAACTAGTTAGAAACCTTCTTTAATCGTGATGTGTGTTCTTCCACGTGAATTTCCCTTCAAAGTGTGTTAGATCTCTGTAAAGTGGTGTCCTCTCCTCAAAAAATATGTTTAGTCTTGTTTTTATACATGTTGGATAGGTCTAGGGCCAAATAAATCGTGTCCCGGATAAAATAGGACAAAATTCGCGACACCGGCGCCTAGCCCGGTGCCAGGCGCCCTCCACGGCATACCAATATTTGTGCATACTGTTTTCAGCGCCACAGGTGGCGCCAGGCGATGCCTGTGGCGCCCAAATGGCTTCCTTTTCCGATTTTGTTCGTTTTAGCTCTAATTTTGCACGTTTCGCCCCCAATTGCTTCCGAATCATTCGTACGCATAAAAACACATCAAATTAACATAAATCAACACATTTAACATCCCAAATTCACAAAACAAAAGTAAAATATGAGGCGATATATATAGAAATATATATACTTTAAGCTAAACATTAGTCTGGGTACACAGTACTCTCCTCAGACCCTACAATTTGGGATATACTAGGTATGTTATTGTCGTTGTTGTTGTGTAGTAATTGATCATATTAAGGGTTCATATTGAGAAATAGATCGTTTTATTATAATTGAATTAGTTAACTCTATACTCAGTATAAATTTTTGAGAATAAGTATATGGTTCTATTTGTCCTTAACACATTATTATCACACACAAATAATTACGCCGTGAAACATGATAATATGATATATAGATGAAAATTGAGTTGATAGCCAATATAGTTGGTGATGTTCTATTTCCATGTAAATATATGAAGATCATGAAGAAGGACCAATTTAATTTAGATGTCTTTTAATAAATTAATTAAAACCAACAAAAGACCCCAAAAAAAAAAAAAGAACTAGAATAAAAGCTCGATTATTTTTAATAAAATTGAGGTTAAACTGTTGGAACCTTCAAAAAGAAGGAATCTTTGTATAATTATTCAAAAGATTGACATGTTTTTAAGTAATCACTTAACCAAAAAATCAATGTTTTGACAACCTTTTCAATGTGTAAGCAATCAAGGCATACGAGTAAACCAAATCTAGAAATAGTTAACATCCTTTCTTGGAAACCTATAGACCTATGAAAAATGAGTTTAAATGTAAAATTAGTGCAGAAAAAGGAAGCAAATTAGAAGTCATGTTAACCATTTGATTACAAAATAATTTAACTATAATAACGGGTAAGAAATCTCATTACGCTTATTCATAGATGATTGTTAAGCAACGTGAGTTGATTTTAGAAAGTTGATATCTTTTCAAATGCCATACGATATTATAAGATTTTCCTCCTAATTCATATTTTGGAGAACCAATGTTATTTGAAGATCCACACAACTTCGTAATGACCAACAATTTTGAAAATAACGTTAATAAATTACCTTTTTTTAGTTATATGTTGCCGGCTTCATTGTATATTTTTGGCCAAATGCTTCATTGTGAAAAAATCAAATGAGATCATCTAATATCATTTAGAATTTTTTATATTTTGGAAATGAAGATTTCTTAAGTCGAAGCATTCAGTCAAAATTTTTAAATTAGTAGCACAGAATATTGAGAATATTATGTACCTTGACATGCATCCAATTAACGGAAGAGGAATCCAATATTAGATATTTAAAAAAGAATAAATATCACTTTTCTGAGAGAACCAATATAACCTTCTAGTAGGTCACTAAACATAACAAAAGGTAAGGATAGAAAGTTTGAACATCTTTCATATAACTAACACTAAATGTTTGCCTTAGCTTAAGGGATTCGTAATATAGAATACAATAAATTATTTTTTATTATATTTATAAAATGTTATTTTTTCGTTGAAGGAAATTTTCATTCAATTGAGACCCCCCCCCCCTCTCCTTGAAAGGTAGCTATGCCCCTATAGTGGTTAAATATTGTTTCAATTTGTAACAAGTTTTTCCAATGCTCATGAGTAATATTGAAATGCAAAAATCAGATTATTATTTTTTAAATAAGTAATAATTATTATATAAATAATGATAATTGTCAGAACTAGGGCAAAACATTACTTAAGTCAACATAATACGATCGATAAAATTCAAACTCGAAATATTATGATCTAAATCCAATAAATAAGAGAAGGCAAATAATAAAAGATACACAAAGGTAGATAAAATGAGAGAAGAAAAAATAATAGAAGAAAAAGACCGGCCGAAAACCATGACAAAAGAAAAGCCGAAAAAGAGCGGGGGTGTTGTCACGTGTGGACGTAATAATATTGGTCGGCAGATCTCAACTTAATTGACAAGCCATCTTAATTATCTCCCCCAATTTACCAAATCATTCCTCCAACAAAATTCAAAAATAATTTTAAAAAGAAAAAAATATGAAGGAGAAATAAATACTGTGCCACGTGTACTGACATATCACCGTGGATTTAAAGAACTACGAGGAATCTATTGACTAGGGGTGGGTATAGTTTGGGCAAACCCGAAATCCAAATCGAAATTCGAATTTTTTGGATTTTTGGATTAGGGATTGAATTTTGTATTTAATTTTTAAAATTTTTGGATTTCGGATTGGATATTGGATTTGGTACTTCAAATTTTTGGATATCCGAAAATTCGAAATTCTTATACTTTATATTTAATCCATATCCATATCTCAATAGTAATAAGTTTAATATCCTACACTATAGATATTATCTCATATATTCAATATTAATTACTAAGTTACTATGTGAATACTTTTTATTTAGACATGATTTTATTATTTCTACTTCTTATCTGCCGTATTAATGTCTCTATTGTATTTTTTTATTTTTTTATATAATAATTTCATAACTGTAATACTTCATTTGGATGATTGCGGTAAGAATGCAGCACTTTTCAGACAATTTAGTATGAGTATTTCATTTGAATACTCATTTTTATAAAAGTAAGAAACACCTAAACTTATAAGCTCAAAACGGAAAATTCAAAATATCCAAATCGATTAATCCAAACTTAAAAAATTTGATACAATCTGAACTTATTTAAATTGAATTTGAATTATAATTTCGTCAATTCGAAAATTGAAATCCAAACTGAAATTTAATATGTAACCCGGACCGCCCGAATGACCACCACTGCTATTGAGTGGAAGACAAGCAAAGTACCCTTTTTTTACCTGTCTACGTGGCGTCAGAGCTGGACATTCGAACCACCCAATAAGAGTCTTTCTCGATCCAAACGTCACTGTTTCTTGTTTTCTTTTAAATTTTATTTTCGGGCTGGAACTTATGTTAAAGTAAAATTGAATTAAATTTGTCAGTTCCTTTTGAAAACCTTTACTATTAATAAAAATGGAAAACAACTTTAATTGGAAAATGCAAATTTGTTTTGTACATATTCTAGTTGAATGGGAAAAAGAAGTATGATATTTCACTGGAGAATACCCCGACAAGGATTAATAAATTAGGCAAATGATATATTGTTTCCCTCTATAGCAACTTCAGTTTTGACAATTTATTAAATGTAGTACAAGAATAAAATTATTTCACATTTAAGCATTTAAATGCGGAGTCCATCTAGTTATTATAATGTGATTTTATATTCATTCCATTTTTGTGTTACAATATAACAAACATATATCCTACAAAACCTCAAAATTGCTGGAGTGTCTCTAAATATAATATTGAATATGTGAAATTACATTTTTGTAATAATGTTGCTTAAAACAAAATTTAGTTATCAAACCAATATCATAAAAACACTGTTAGACTTAAAATGTTGTCGAACAATATTTAAGCAAATCAATCAATATACAAGAAGGGGTAAATCTTATTTAAAGATAATTAACTCTAGATCCGAGATGAGTAGGAGAAATAGAAAAACATAATCAAATATAAAAGTTGACAGCGATTATGATAAGATTTAATGGCATAAGTTAAGATGCATTAAGTAACAAAAATATGGATAAAGAAAAAGATTCACTCGATCTTCAGTGAGACAGATCTTCTTTCATTTAATAAAGATCAATGGTAGACAAAGATCAACTATAGACAAATACAAGAACCTCGTGACCCTTTTTGGATCCGATGAAGGTATGGGATCACTGATCCTCTCAATTCTTTGGAGAGATGTGTTTATATATTTTCTAGGAAGAGGGAGAGGGAGACCGAGAGAGCCCCCTTTTTGGGAAGTCCTCCCCTCCTATTTATAAGGGGGGTACCCATAGAAAATTCTAAAAAAAGGGTAATATTTAGATGTTGATAGCGAAGGCACTTAGCCTGAGTCCTAGTTCAAGCGAGGTCGAACTGTCAAATTTTGATGGCGAAGGCACTTAGCCTGAAACCCAATTCGAGCGAGGTCGAACTGTCAAATTTTGATGGTGAAGGCACTTAGCCTGAGTCCTAGTTCGAGCGAGGTCGAACTGTCAAATTTTGATGGCGAAGGCACTTAGCATTAGTCCTAGTTCGAACAAGGTCGAACTGTCAAAATTTGATGGCGAATGCACTTAGCCTAAGTCCTAGTTCGAGCGAGGTCGAACTGTCAAATTTTGATAGCGAAGGCACTTAGCCTGAGTCCTAGTTCGAGTGAGGTCGAACAGTTAAATTTTGATAGCAAAGGTACTTAGCGTGAATCCTAGTTCTAGCGAGGTTGAACGGTTAAAATTTGATAGCGAAGGCATTTAGCCTAAGTCCTAGTTCTAGCGAGGTCGAACTATCAAATTTTGATGGCAAAGGCACTTAACCTGAGTCCCAGTTCGAGTGAGGTTGAACTGTCAAACTTTGATGGCGAAGGCACTTAGCCTGAGTCCCAGTTCGAGCGAGGTCGAACTGTCAAATTTTGATAGCGAAGGCACTTAGCCTGAGTCCTAGTTCGAGCGAGGTCGAACTGTCAAATTTTGATAGCGAAGGTACTTAGCCTAAGTCCTAGTTCGAGCGAGGTCGAACTGTCAAATTTTGATAGTGAAGGCACTTAGCCTGAGTCCCAGTTTGAGCGATGTCGAACTGTCAAATTTTGATGGCGAAAGTACTTAGCCTGAGTCCCAGTTCGAGCAAGGTCGAACTGTCAAACTTTATTGGCGAAGGCACTTAGCCTGAGCCCCAGTTCGAGCGAGGTCGAACTGTCAAACTTTGATGGCGAAGGCACTTAGCCTTGCTTCCAGTTTGAGCGAGGTCGAACATGTCGATCTTTGATGGCTAAGGCACTTAGCCTTAAAGGGTTCCCTGGGGGAGTCCCAATTTGCTTAATTTTGTTTTCATTGAAGAATACGATGCGTTACCTGGGTGATTGCTCCTGCTTTTATTTTACTTGGAGAAATAGTTAGTTAAAATAAATGAAAGCGTTCGTTACCTCGATTCAATCGATCGACTGGTGGGAAGGAGTGACCACGTTCCCTTCTCCGGTTACGCTTTCAGTGGCCGCTACCAATTTGGCGTGGCTGTCTACTTTAGTAACGTTTTATGTCTATAATTGGATTTGTTGTTACGAAGATTTTATCTTTCATGTACTTTCTTTTCTCTTTGTGTTGCTGCTACTGATGTTATAAAGGGACTGTGATGATTGCTTTCCTTTCTTGGCTATGTTTGATCACGACATTGAGAAAATACTGACTCGTATCTTGGCGAGACGGTACGGTACGGTTTCTTATAGCAAACTGCTGCTTGCAGTAATGGCGGCATCGCCTTCTCTTTTGCTTAGTTCAAACACGCCAAACCTGAGTTCCCAATACCCAATTCACGTTCTTCCATGGTGAGTCTTTATTCTCTTTTTAAGAGAGATTTTAGCCAAAAGACCAATTCACGTTCTTCCATGGTGAGTCTATATTCTCTTTTTAAGAGATATTTTAACCAAAAGACTCTTGTAGGTCTTATTTTAAGACCGTAATTCGAGACTTTTTAACCAAAAGGACCATGTAATTCTTGATTTAAGACATTATCTCGTCCGTCTCTTTTTTTTTTTGAAAATCTTGTTTTTACAGTTAAGTTGAGTGTCTTCTTCATTTCAATTCCTGAAAAGCACCGGCATTCCCATCTTATTAGCTATACTTAAAAAAATAAAAGTTGTTATTTCATCACCACCTTCTTCAATTCTTTTTCTTTTCCTAACCAGCATATTGCTTTCCTTTTGTAGGTAATCATATAGTTCAACCAAAAGTAAAGATGGGAGTAGTCAATAAAATTATTGTACTTTCCCAAAATAATATTTACGTCAATAAATATACGTGTTGGCGAGGTGATGATAGAAATGTAGCAAATTGGTGGGGTGATTATTCGATTTGAATGATATTAATGAGATATTTTATCAACGAAAGTGGAACTAGAATCAAATTTAGATCAAGAGAAAACTACTATTTTAACTAGAAAATCCCCACAGACGGCGCCAAATTATTTGACTTAAAATATTGTCGAACAATATTTAAGCAAATCAATCAATATATAGGAAGGGGTAAATCCTAGTTAAAGATAATTAACTCTAGATCCGAGATAAGTAGGAGAAATAGAAAAACATAATCAAATATAAAAGTTGACAGCGATTATCATCAGATTTAATGGCATAAGTAAAGATGCATTAAGTAACAAAAATATGGATAAAGGAAAAGATTCACCCGATCTTCAGTGAAACTGATCTCTTTCATTTAATAAAGATCAATGGTAGACAAAGATCAATGGTAGACAAATACAAGAACCTCATGACCCCTTTTAGATCCGATGAAGGTATGGGATCACTGAACCTCTCAATTCTTTGGAGAGATGTGTTTACATATTTTCTAGGAAGAAGGAGAGGGAGACCGAGAGAGCCCCCTTTATGGGAAGTCCTCCCCTCCTATTTATAAGGGGGGTATCCATAGAAAATCCTAAAAAGGATACAATTTAGAGGGAATATTCGGTAGAATTTTCTTTTTGAGTATTCCAAAGCAAACTAGCTATTTGATGACGGTCCGACCTTGGTTGTTGATGACGGTCCGACCTTGGTTACTGATGACGGCCCGACCTTGGCCTGTCTGACCACGACCTTATGTCCCCGCGTGCCGAATTTCTCTTATCTAATTTTGACACATACAAACACCATATATGTGGAATATATAGAAGTAACATACCTTGAATAATTTTACAAGCGGAGTCTAGACAGGCTAGTTTGTCACGCCCCGAATCCGAGGGACATGACCGGCGCTCGACCGGGTAGCCCCATTCAAGCGGACCTGGGTACCTCTCCTACCCCACGTATTACCCTGCATTTTTCATTACTTATTAGCCAAGAGAAATAACCATTTACAATCAAAATACCTTTTTATTACAAAACATACATATGGTACATGATTCTTAGCGTGGTTTACACTTTACATAGCCCAACGTGCAAGATACATATTACATAAGTTCATAACCCACATTTCCTGTCTACGGAGACTCTAAACATGAAAAAGGGATGATATCGTACTTGCCGGTAACAAGGCCCCGGCTATACTTTATAAAAATATCAAAATAAGATCCCGAAACAGAAGCGCCATGAGCTACGCAGGGCCCCGAAAGGAAAGGGGCTCACAAATTCAGCTGACGGAAAGTGATGAAGAGCTACGGTCGGTGGACTGGAGTACTTGCTATGGATCCACCTACAATCATAACACGAATGTAGCGCCACCGGTAAAAGGGACGTCAGTACACTCGAATTGTACTGGTATGTATGAACAAACTCGCTCCAAGTAAACTCAAGCCATATACAAATAGGTAACAGTAATAAAAAAAAATCAAATGCACAAGAAAAGGAACAATCAAACCAAACAAGTTTTTAATCTCTCCTGTTTCCCCCTTCCACAATTCCACGTCAATGATTTCACAATTTGCGCAAATATTTATTTCAATAGTGATTTTGATCACTTTTCACCCTTATTACATCAGCCACCCTTATCATCACAACCCGCACCTTATAACTTCGTGTTGTGGCGCACAACCCGATCCCACCGTACAGTCACAATTCACCAACAATACAACAACAATCAACAATTCACAAATATCAACAACAACACTTCTTAAGAAATAATAACAACAATTTACAAGTATTTTCATAACCATCAATACTATTTTCCGTCATATCCAACAACTCACATGTGTTTTACATCACAACGATAATTGCCCACAATAAGCCATAGATGTGGTTATCACAGTTATTCCAGTTGCATCATTTACGATTTTCTTTCGTCATTTGTTCCTCAATTCTTACCACAAGCACAATCACAATAATTTGATATCACATACCAAACATTCGTACACCAAACAAGGCGATTCTACAAAGATCAAGGTTAGCCATACATACCTGGAGCCGAATTCCCTTTTTAACTTCTAGTTTCAATTCACCAAATAGTCTAGCAACGTCAATCTAGTACACAAGTTAAGACATATGACTTAGAATTGGGGTTCACAATTTTTACTCAAACTTATTTAGGTTATCAACTCTTCTCTTGCAAACCTCTACCTCTACCCAATTTCCCCTTGCTAGGTTTTAGGTTTAAAAAGGCATGCATGTGTGGTTTCAACCATTATTTTCAAGAATCAAGGTGCGAGACCCCTTCCTTAGCTTAAATCGAAAAAAATAAGGAAAAAGGGTTAGGGATTTTACCTGCAAAAATTGGGGACGAAGACAATCAATTAGAATTTTCCCGGCACGGGTAATTTGAAGAATCAAATTGATGAAGCTTCCTTTCTCCCTCAAGAACCCTCTCTTTCCTCTCTCTTATTTTGCTCAGAAGATTGTTAAAATGAGGGATTGGGGGCGTTTTATTAAAAAGGGGTCGGGTTTAAAATTTTAGAAAAATAGAAGCCCGAGCAGGATCTGCGGTCGCACTATGCGATCGCAGAGTTGAAATGCGGTTCGCAGATTGGACCGCAGAAATGTCCCAAACACTGAACGTCTCTGCCTGGGTATGCGACGGGAATGCGGTCTGCATTCCTGTTCTGCGTTCGCATAATGCACCGCAGAACTGACCTTCACAAATCCTCGAGGGACTTATGTGACGACTATGCGGTCCGCATATTGATTATGCGATCGCATAACGGACAACACTTCTAATATCCATTTCGACCAACTCTCTGATTAACTCCGCGGCATAACTGCGGTCCGCATACCTGATTTGTGACCGCATTCTGGATCGCATAATGACAATTTTCTGGAAAATTTTGATTCTTGATTTTTAATTGCAAAATCAGTAAAAAAGGGTCTGAACCGCGGCGAGCTCGCCGCGAAGAATTTTTACACATTTCCAACACATATACGGAACTCGACACCACGAAGTACTAAGCTTTAAGCACAAATTTTTTACGAGGCCTTACATAGTGTACATATAGACCTTATCCATGTATCGTGAAGATAAAAAGGCTATTTCGAAAGATTTTTGACTCAAGAAAATCATAATCACCAACAATTTTAGAAAAGAAATACGATAGTAAAAAAGTCACGAAAGGAGAAGCAATAATCACAGAAAAACAAAATAACCGAAGTTAAGTTTATATTATTTCTCACTTTGCTGTTAAATAAATTTACTATTTTTGTGTGTAATATAACCCAAAAAAAAAAAACAAATAAAATGGGAATTAAGACATTGAAAAATTAGGTCAGTGCCGGCAGGTAATTGGGAGCAAGCAGTAGTCACGGCATGTGAAAGGGCAACACGACCCACGCTTTGCTTAAAGTCATTGCCCCAAAAATATTAAACAAAAAAAAGTAAAAAACATTAAGTAATTAATTAGAATTTTTTATTATATAAATACTGAGGATAGTGAGAGGGAAAGTAAGCAAAGCGTGCTTTGCGGAATTTGTGAGTGAGTAGAGAGAGAAAGTAAATACCCACCAAATTAAACCAGAAACGCTTCTTTTTAGAGAGAGAAAGTGGATTTTGTAGAGAGACAAAGATCATAGAAATACACGGTAGCACCACAAATTCAAATACACAGAGAAGAAAGCGAGAACGAAGAACAAGAAGGAAGAAGAAGAAGAAGACTTGTTCAGAGTTGAGTTGTCGTGGTCTAAACGGGAATTTTGCAGTTGTTTTTGGGTCCGTTGTGGTTCAGATTTATATCAAAACGGGGTTTTATAAACTGAACCCCGTTTCAACTCTATCACTGTGATTTTGTAATAGTTTTTCTCAGTTTGAGGAAATTAATTGAAGAAAAGGAGAAATATGGAGTGGCCTGCTTATTTAGATGAATATGAAAAGCTTGTTTTCCGTATGACTACTCCAAGGTC
>MU672579.1:23709-40619 GCA_026770625.1 Nicotiana glauca | reverse complement strand
TTTTTTTTTTTTTTTTTTTTTTTTTTGTGTTTTTTGAAATGATTTTTCTTAATATTCAACTTAACAGTAAGATTTTTCATCTAATTTAGATTTTAGAAGAATTATCAGTGTTTATAAGTTAAGATTATGCTTACTTCATACCTTAATCCATTTTTAATTTGATTTTTCTTCCTCTACACGTTACTCTGACTCTTCCTCTTTCCAGAAGTTTTCACTTCTCCGATTGACCTTTTATGACAACTGAGTCATTTTGTCAATTTTCAACTTTTCAAATTCCAAAAATAATCCTTATTAGTGGCCATTTCTGAATAGTCTCTATCACTGGTGTTTTACAGGGTTATGATCGACAACGCCGGTTGTTCAAATTCCACTCGCGTTATGGTATGTCACCTTCTTCCAATTTGCTGGAATATTTTCAAATTTTTTGACATAGTGTTTGTTAATATAAAATCATTTTTTGGTTATTTTAATTAGTCTAAATTTTTTGGTTTTTTTAACAGATTGATAGTGCTAGAAAACATGGAATACTTCTGGAAGCAGTACAAGTTCTTACGGATCTGAACCTTTCAATCAAAAAAGCTTACATCTCGTCCGACGGTCGGTGGTTTATGGACGGTGAGCGCAATTTATGGAAACCCACCCCTTTTTTGCTAAAGTTCGCCTTTTGCTAAAGTGCGCACCTCATCTCTGCGCACGTTAAGCAGATCATTTATTCTTTAGTAGGAATAAATATCAAGGCGTACGTTAGCTGCTTGCTTAAATCTCCTCTAGTATTAACTTTTTTACCTTTGAATATTTGTGAGTACTAATTCGTGCCGTTTCAACTCGTTTTTAATGTACAGTGTTTCACGTTACTGATTTGGATGGAAACAAATTAACGGACGAGAGTGTCATCAGTTACATTGAACAGGTATTTAATTTACTTAAATGTCTAAAATAACTGCATTTTCTTTGTTGGTAATTTAGATTTACATTCTTGTACTAATTTTGAACCTTTTTTATGTTCTTGAACAGTCATTAGGGACTATTCATTTTGCAAGTGCAAAGTGCTTTGATGGTTTGACAGCACTGGAATTAACTGGGACGGATCGAATCGGCCTATTGTCGGAGGTTTTTGCAGTACTCTCAGAATTACAGTGCAATATAGTTGAAGCTAATGTGTGGACTCACAATGGTCGAATTGCGTCCCTAATTTATGTAAAGGAAGGGGATTCAGGGTCCCCGATTGAGGACTCTCAGAAGATAGACACGATTGAAGCTCGTTTAAGGAATGTGCTCAAGGGAGATAATGATATTCGTAGTGCTAAAACATCAGTGTCTATGGCTGTCACTCATACTGAAAGGAGGCTTCACCAGATGATGTTTGCAGATCGCGACTATGAAAGGAAGCCGGTTATTAAGACTAACGATAACCCTATTGTATCGGTATTGAATTGCTTGGAAAAGGGTTATTCCGTGATAAATGTTCAGTGCAAGGATCGACCTAATCTTTTGTTTGACGTGGTTTGCACCTTAACAGACATGCAATATGTTGTGTTCCATGCCACAGTTAATACAGCAGGGGACAGAGCATACTTGGTATATATTCCCTCACCTACTTGTCTTTGCTTTTTCATAGTAGTATTCTTTAATGATGTTCCAGTAATGTACAGATTTGCTTAACTTATGTTACAATCTTGTCTCAGGAATTCTTCATTAGGCATACAGATGGAAGTCCGATTAGTTCAGAAGCAGAAAAACAGCGTGTGATTCTATGTCTACGAGCTGCAATAGAGCGAAGAGCATCTGAGGTATATTGCTTATGCCCTAATTGCTCTCTTACAGAACATCGGCTTACACTATATAGGATTCATATCTTCTAATGGGAAATACTTGATTTTGGATTACAGGGAGTAAGGCTGGAGTTATGCACCGGAGATAAGCAAGGTCTATTGGCTGAAGTAACGCGAACTTTCCGTGAAAATGGTTTAAATGTGACAAGGGCAGAGATATCCACAACAAGTGATAACACAGCTCTAAATGTATTCTATGTGACAGATGCTAATGGAAATCCAGCTGATCCAAAGATCATTGATTCTGTTAGGCAGAAAATTGGATTGAGTGACTTGAAAGTGAAGGAATTGCCATTGATCTATCATCAAAAGGCAGAGGAGAGGGAAGAGCCCACAGGTGGGGCAATGTTGCTTTCACTTGGTAGCATTGTAAGGAAGAATCTATACAATTTAGGATTGATCAAGTCATATTCTTGAATATCAGCACAAAATTATTACCAATTGCGTGCATAGCGTAAAGATTACTGAAAATGAAGGGGGATTTGGTAATAGTAGTTATTTTAGTTGAGCTTGGTTGGCTGAAAGGATAGACAAATACAAGAAGTTGATGTTATTGTGGGGGCCAAATTCGAATTTTAAACAGAGAAAAATTGGGAAAGAGAAGAAAGGATGTTGGTTGGTTGGTTTGTGTTTATAAAATTTGTTTGGTGGAAGATTAGAGGCAAAGGCAGGCTGGCAAGCAATGATACAAAAGAAGATGATAGGGTTGTAGACATAGAAATTTGGTCTTAGAACAGTACACATTTGTACATAGTCGTTATTATTATAATGTTAGCTTCTAATGTTTTGACTTAGTTGTTTATACTTACGATGCCCTTTTTCTTGGTGTTGTCCATTTGGGACTGCAAACAAGAATCTAGTCTTTGTAAATATTATAGATTATTTGGTTATTTTCAGGTCCTACAAATTGCTGGTTTTCTTTTTCTCGATTTGATTGACAGTGTGCATGTATTGTTGACCACGAAACATTGACTTTGGTTTTTTGCCATCCGCGTTGCCACGCTGTTGCCTGTGGTGAAGACATTTGAAATTTGGTCCGAAGAGATAATGTTTAAAGTAAGAGTTTAACTTCCATAATGGACAGAGTTATTATATCACTTATAAAGTAATTAAAGGCCAGTATACATAATCAGTAAAGCTGGTAATTCAGAAAATAGGGAGAAGTAACTTTATTTTTTTCCAAACGGACAAAAGTAACTCTTACAACAGGCAAAATATTACTCATACTGTAAAAATTATTTATACAGATGATCAATGAACAATAAAAACAAAGTACTTAATGAAAGGGAAAAGTAAGACCGACATTTGAATAAAAAACTTCTAAAATCAAAGAGAAATATCGAACGGATTCTGGAAGTTGTCTTTTTTAATTCGAAAATTCAAAGTCGTAGACATTGTTGTTGCAGTTGGTAAAGAGCCCCTTCCCCCCCTCCCCCAAAAGAAAACACAAACAGGAAACTTAACTAATGTAGTTTTTTTTTTCAGCTCATGAATCAAGAAAAGCATGTAATTTATTCTAATACGAGCGTCTAATGAAAACGTGAAACCGTGTGACTGGATGAGTCCTAATTTGGCAACCACGACTATTACCGAGTAGGATGAGGAACGAGGTTATCATGATGCACCGTCTGATGGACGTCGTGGTGAAAAGTAACGACTGAGGGCGGTCGGTCGATGCATAACGTCCTCGAATATTCTCTATGTTGTACTTTTAGGGTTTTTTGGGAGATTGTCCCTTATAAATAGGGAGGGTAAGTAAAGAAAAAGGGCACAAGAGAAAAAAGACAAAAGAACACTTTGTAAAAGAATCATCTGAGATTGAATGTAAAATCAGTCTTGTTCTTAAGAGAAGATCCTAAGATATTCTAATCTTCTCAAACTTATTCCCCATCATACCGATTGTATCTGTGAAGGTTCTATTGCGCATCTAAGTCTTCACACTTACGAGCATTTATTTGATTTAAACTTACTTATTATATCATTCATCTTGCTTACTCCTATCAATTGATCTAGATTTTATTGTGCTTGACTAAGATTGACCTCATCATTATCATTAGTTGTTTTAATAAAAAAGGTTTTGACATCTTTTGGTCAAACAATTTGGCGCCGTCTATGGGGACATCTTTAGTTTAGATTTCAGTTTCATCTAGATCATAGAAAACAACAGTCACCTCTTCCTAACTTTTTGCACAAACTAACAATGGCAGGAAAAGGAGAGGCAAGGCTAAAAGCATTAGCAGATGTCACAACCAACATAATGAACACCATCAACGAAGACAGTAGGGAAGATAACGAAGACGGGACACCAAATATCACACCCAGGGGAGATGCTTCACCTCCCCCGCACGAAAGCGTAAGCTCTTCGCGCGAGAAGGAAGCCTCTACGTCTACAACAGGAGAGGCACCACAAGCAGTAAGAAGACTAGTGGAAGAGCGGCTAACAAGTACTCTAAACAACATACTTGCTAAACCCACCCAATGGGATAACGAGACATTGCACATGTAGATGTGATGACGTTCACTGACGAGCGAGATGTCCTACGCATAGGTAACACTGACATTGCTGTTGACGCATGTAATGATACGCTCGCAGCCGTTTTAAAGAAAATAGAGGTGATGGAAAATGAGAATAAAGCACTCCGTGACCAAATGAAGGAGTACCAAGAAAGGGCCGATAAAATACCAAGTGCCCCAAAATTGTTACCAAAACGGGACATTGGTCGCTTCATCGAGCAACCATACAATGAGGAAACGGCCCCCTACGCCATTCCAAAGACCTTCAAAATTCCACCATACCTGAAGATATATGATGCTACTACCGACCCAGAAGATCATATCATCCACTATGTCACATTCGTAAAAGGCAACGATCTTTTGAAAGAACAGGTACACCATCGGTGCTATTGAAAAAGTTCTGCAAAACCCTAATAAGGGGTGCCCTGATCTGGCACTCGCAACTAACAGGTCGATCGATAGCAATGTTTGAAGAAATGGTGGACAAATTTGTCACCGCTCATGCAGGAGCCAAAAAGGCAGAAGCCAGAGTAAACGACATATTTGCAGTCACGCAGATGCACGGCGAGGGACTCAGGGACTTCTTAGCTCGGTTTAACAGGATAAGAATGAGCTTGCCAAACGTATTAGAGGGAGCAGCCTTCTAGAATAGGTTAAACAGGAAAGGGTCGAGAGCGACAAGAAAATTATTAAGTAGGCTCATGAAATAACCCCAAACTACTTGGGAATAAATATACAATGCCTACTGCATCGAAGTAAGAGCCGACGAGGACGACCTCAATGGTTCGATCCAACGGTTGACATCAGTTCAAACTGAAGCACGAAATGATCGTTGCAATGACGGTCGAAGAGATCAGTTGGGGCCCCGTCTCGACCGAGAAAGGCATTAGCCCAACATCAAGACATCTATCCCACCTCCTCCGCGGAACTCAGATGCTTCTCCTCGACACTCTGATGCTTCTCCTCGACACGCAGCACCACACCGACATGAGAAAGGTACGTATCTGCTCTTATCTGCTCACAATTTTTGTGTCTCTCCTTCAGAAATAGTGTATGCACTAGAGAAACTCGGTACGAAGGTGCAATGTCCACAAAAGATGAGGTCACCCAAACACTCGGAAGTCGAACGTTCTACTGCGAATTCCACCAGGGAAGGGGTCATAAAACCAAAGATTGCATAGGACTGCGGCAGAAGGTAGTAAGAATGCTGAATCAGGGACAACTAAAAGAACTGCTAAGCGATCGAGGATGGGCCAACTTTGACCGAGGACGCGAACAACCCTAGGGACCTCCAAAATCGCCCTCATCCGCTTGCACCATACAGATGATCATCGACGGACGCGAGACACAACAATCAACCATGTAAAGTTCACCACCACTCATAAACTTAAATGGTCGATTACTCATAAATGGTATGATGATCTCGAAGATAATATTGTCTTCGATAAATCAGATATCGATTTTTTATTTACCTCACTACGATGCTCTTGTTATCACTTTACGTATTGCAGATACTGATGTAAAAAGAATAATGGTAGATGACTGAAGCAACACGTGTATTATCCATCCTCGAATCCTCGTACAAATGAGACTCAAAGATAAAATAATACCACGTTGCATAACACTAACGGGTTTTAATAATGCAGTCGAGCAAACTTCTGGAGAGATAGTGCTACCCGTCCTAGCCAGATGGGTCATCCTCGAAACGATGTTTCACATAATGGACAAAGATACAACCTACAACAATATCATAGGGCGCCCTTGGATACATGCCATGCGAGTAGTACCGTCAATACTCTATCAAGTAATCAAGTTCCCTACTCCATGAGGGGTATTCAACATCCGGGGCGAACAATGCACCACCCAGGATTGCGCACACAACAAACAACTAAAAGGAGCAATTGTGGAAGCATAGAAATCAGCGATGTCGGTAATCAAACTTGACGTATGGACAAATATTATCAAGGAACCCGACATCGTCGAAGCATCCAAGTCAACAATAGAGGATCTCGATCCCGTCCTACTATACGATAATGACAACACAAAATAGGCATATATCGGGCACAATCTCTCAGAACCAGGTAGGTTTCATAAATTCTTAACTGACAATGCCGACATGTTTGCCTTCTCCCATGCAGATATGCCAGGCAACCTGAAATATATCGCCATGCACAAACTGAATGTTGACCCCCTTTACCTACCAGTGCGGCAAATGAGGTGAAAGTTCAATGCCGCAATCAACAAGGCCATCGCCAAAGAAGTGGATAAGCTCCTCTCAAATAGCTCCCTCCCAGAGTTAAAATATCCCCAGCGGGTCACCAATGTGGTCATGGTAAAGAAAAACGGAAAATGTTGGATGTGTGTGGATTTTAGAGACTTAAACAAGAGATGCCCAAAAGACTCCTTTCCATTACCGCACATCGACCAGCTTATCGATGCAACAACAGGACACGAGTTGCTAAGCTTCTTAGATGCCTACATGGGTTACAACCAGATCCTCATGGAGGATGACGACCAGGAGAAAACCACTTTCATCACTCACTAGGGAACATACTGCTACAGGGTCATTACATTTGGACTAAAAAATGCAGGAGCGACGTACCAGAGATTGGTCACCAAGATGTTTAAAGATCAACTCGGCAAAATAATGGAAGTCTACATCGACAACATGTTGGTTAAGTCAAAAAGAAAATAAGACCACATCGATCATGTGAAGGAAGCCTTCGATATAATAAGGAAGTACAACATGAAACTAAACCTCAAAAAATGCGCCTTCGGCGTATCCTCGGGCAAATTTCTAAGATTTTTGGTATCGCAAAGGGGCATCGAGTTCAATCCAGATCAGATCAAGGCCATCGATGGAATACCAAAAATATTAACCAGCAAAAAATATGTGCAAAAATTGACAGGTTGGATAGCCGTACTGTCAAGGTTCATCTCACGGTCGTCATATAGGTGCCATAAATGTTTCAGTGTGCTAAATAAAGACAACGGGCTCCGGTAGAATTTGGAGTGTGTCGATGCGTTGAGAAAACTGAAAACCTACTTGTCCTTGCCACCGTTACTCGCCAAGGTAGATCCAGGAGAATGCCTCCTTGACTACCTAGCCATCTCTGAAGTTGTGGTAAGCGCGATTTTGGTTGTGCGAAAATAAAGGTACATAATCTCCGATTTACTATATAAGAAAAACCTTAGTTGACGCCGAAACGAGGTATCCTCACCTCAAAAAGTTGGCTCTGGCATTGGTCGTAGCTTCACGTAAGCTCAGACCATATTTTCAGTGTCACCCTATAAAGGTGGTGACAACTTTTCTTCTAAGGAGCATCCCGCACAAACTCGATCTATCGGGTAAATTGGCCAAATGGGCCATAGAATTAAGAGAGCACGATATCACATATCAATCACGAACTGCGATAAAATCGTTAGTACTTCGCGACTTCGTCACTGACTTGAGTACAGAAATGCTGTCTGAGGTCGAGCAAGAAGCGCTTCGCACCTCCCATGGGCGACCTCTAGGTCCTCTACACCGACGTTGCATCCAACGTATAAGATTTGGACTGGGACTCTTACTTGAAGTCCCAACGGGCGAAGTGATTCACCAATCCATACGGTGCCCTGAAATGACTAACAATGAGGCAAAGTATGATGCCGTAATTCTAGGACTAAAATTGGCCCTCAAATATGGTGCGCGGCGAGTCATCCTTCACCGCGACTCTCAACTCGTCGAAAACAAAGTTACTGGGACTTTCCAGATCAAGGAACAGAGGCTACAGAAATACCAGACAGAAATCCATAAGTTGCTACCAGAATTCGACAAATGCCAACTTGGCCAAATAACCCGGGCGCATAACATCTAAGTAGACGGCCTCGCCAAGCTGGCAGCAACAACTAAGAACATCACCATGGAAAACATGGTCACCCTCATCCATTCATCAATAGACCAAGTCGAGGTACATTCTATAAATTTAACTTGGGACTGGCGCAACCGTATCATATCATATTTGTAGGAGGGATCAATCCCACAAGATAAAAAACAAGCAAAAAAGCTTCGAATGCAAGCGGCCAGGTACAACCTCATAAACCACGACCTTTACAAAAGGACGTTCGGCAGTCCCTTGGCCAAATGCCTTGGACCAAATCAAACGAGGTGTGTGCTCAAAGAGGTACACGAGGGCCACTGCGGTGCCCATACAGTCAACCGAGCGCTCGTCGGATGTCTTATTCGTGCAAGATACTACTGGACCACTATGAAAATAAGGCAGCAGATTACGTCAAAATATGTGAGAAATGCCAGAAATATGCCCCTATTATACAGCAAGTGGGCAAACTCCTACACTCCGTTAATTCTCCATGGCCGTTTATAAAATGGGGGATGGATATCGTCGGACCCCTCACAGTAGGGCGAAGTAAGATACACTTTCTTTTGGTTTTAAGTGATTACTTTTCCAAATAGGTGGAAGCAGGTGCATTTGCTCAAATACGCGAACAGGAAGTCATCGCGTTCATCTGGAAAACATCATATGCCGCCTCAACATCCCTAAGGAAATCAGCTGTGATAATGGACCTCAAGTCGTCGGGAAAAAGATGACCGCATTTTTCGAAAAATGGCAGATCAAGAGGATACTCTCCACGCTGTATTACCTCGCCGGCAATGGTCAAGCAGAATCCTCCAACAAAATAATATTGAATATATTGAAGAAAAGGCTCGAAAATGCCAAAGGGATATGCCGAAACTTCTACCAGAGGTGTTATGGGCCTACCGTACCATGCCAAAAACTAGCACACGTGAGACGCTATATTCACCTGTCTACGGCACCGACGCCATTATACTTGTTGCGGTCAGAGAACCGAGCCTGAGGTAATCCAATGAGAGTGGACCGAGCAACGACAAAAATAGAATACAAGACCTGGACGAGGTAGAAGAACGAAGGGACATGGATCACATAAGAATAATAGCCCAAAACAACAAGCAAAAAGGTACTACAATAAGAAAGCCAAAGTATGACCACTAAGAATCGGGGACTATGTCCTCAAGGCCAAAACACAAGCAACAAAAGACCCAAATGAAGGAAAATTGGGAACAAACTGGGACGGGCCATATAAAATCACAGCAGCAGCAAGCAAAGGATCATTTCAGTTAGAAAAAGTGGAAGGAAAACTACTACAAAATAACTGGAATGTCGCCCACCTCAAATATTTCCACTTCTGAGAAATGACGCCACTTAAGTCATAACCTTATCCTTTCACCCGGGTTTCGTCCCAATCGGGTTCTCTTGGGGAGGTTTTTAACAAGGCAACGAGGGAGACATCTCGATGTTCAAGGTATAATTCATCGCTCAGCCTGCCGATAGCATCTCCAAGCCAAGCGTTGAAGGGACTAGGTACAAAGATATTACTCTGTTAAATGTACAAAATCGACATGTATCTCCAACGCCTGAATGGAATTACTCTATTGAATGTACAAAATCGACATATATTTCCAACACATGAATGAAATTACTTTAATGTATGAATGAAACAGGAATACGCGACACTCCAGCGAATAAAATAAGGCATGCTACCCTCCACCATTCTTCGGCAAACACGATGGGTTGACATTTCAACATTAAGTCGAAATAACACCCCACGGTTAAGGCCATCTCCATAGAAGAGTTCGATATCACTCGAACAACGATGGGTTAATATTTTGACACTAAGTCAAAATAACACCCCACGGCTAAGGCTATCGCCATAGAAGAGTTCGACACCACTCGAACCACGACGGGTTAATGTTTCGACACTATGCTGAAATAACACCCCACGACTAAAGCCATCGCCATAGAAGAGTTTGACACCACTCGAACCACGACGAGTTAATATTTCGACACTAAGACGAAATAACACCCAATGGTTAAGGCCATCGCCATAGAAAAGTTCGATACCATTCGAACCACGACGGGTTAACATTTCGATGTTAAGTCGAAATAACACCCCACGGCTAAGGCCATCGCCATGAAAAGAGTTCGATACCATTCGAACCACGACGGGTTAACATTTCGGCATTAAGTCGAATAACACCCCACGGCTAAGGCTATTGCCATAAGAAATGAGTTCGACATCGCTCGAAACACAACATGATAACACTTCGACATTAGCTCGAAAGCAACATCCCTATGGCTAAGGCCGTTACTAAAGGAAAAAATTCGACATAAGAGCAATATCGCTCGAAACACAATAGGTAACATTTCGACAACTCAGAATAAGCTCGACTACGAAAAAGGACGTTGCCAAATAAACAAACACAGTAAGAAAACAACTCAGAGGTACACAATAAAAAGTAATTGCTCCATTACAGCTATTATATTACAAAAGTTTTTTACGCCCCTACAAAAATGACAAAGCAAAATAAATACAGCCAAGTCCTATGCCACATCATACTCCTCATTGTAGCAAGAATTGGAGGCGAGCTTGTCCGCATCATCAAAATCGACATCGTCTCCATCAGGCATGCCGGGGTCGTAACCAGACACCTCTCGAGCAGCACGCGCTTTAATACATACCTCTTGGGGTTCCGCCTTAGATATTTTCCCATCAGCTTGAAGAGACTTATATATGTCAAGCTGAGCTTCTGGATAAACTCATAGCTCATACAAATCTCGAGGCACGATAGGGGCGGCCGAAGTATGGGAAGTAGAAGGTTGCGGCTGTCGTCGTACATTCTCCTCCTTCAAAGCAACTACTTGTTCATTTAATGCAAACAGTTCTGCCTCCAAATCTCAAATACGCCCATCAAATCTCGCTAACTTAAGCGCAGATGCCTCCACTTCCTTGTCCCGTTCTGATATACAAACACGGAAGGCATCCTCTAGAGCCGCTACCTCAGAGATGTGAGTTTCCCTATCCCTTTTAGCATGAGCCAATACACTAGCATTCACACTTAGCTCGCCTTTAAGGCCGACGACCTCTGCCACCTTCCCATCAAGCTCGGCAACTAAGTTGGCCACCTTCGCTTGGAGGTCGGCATTCTCGGAAATCACCTTCTTATTCAGCTCGATCTCATCTTCCTTGGCCCTAAGAGCCGCCTCAAGTTCACTGCAACGGGAAATAGCTTTCATCAGGTCCTCATCTCGCTCCCTCAACTCTTTGACCTAATGCACCAATTGATTCTCCTTTTGTTTAAGCCCGTCACAAAATAGCTGAAAGTTGCTATCCTGAGTAAAGACATCGACCAACGCACGATTCTTGGAGCGGTATTCCTAATATTTGGTGGTCATCTTCACATAAATGGCCGTCCTCCGTCTATCTCTATATTCCCGATCGATCTCCATGATGAGGGTCTAATATGAAAAGCAAAATCAAATAAAGAATGGGCTAAGGATACATAACAGAACCAAAAAAAAAGAGAAGAACGAAGTGTTTACCCGTAGAGCCATGCCGGAAATGCTCAGTGACAACTTTGTGTCGCTCATTGCCTTAAGTGTCGCACTCTTAAAAGCAGTGCACAAGGGAGCAAAAACCGACGCCGCCTGCTCACTGTTCGACAACAAATCATATTCTCCAGGAACGACAATATGTCGATTCGAACCCTCCATCCGCACTTCTACATGAGTATGACGGTCTAAGAACTCTCGTACATCCTCTGAGTCGACGTCCGAACTCAAATTGTCGCCCTCGGCATGTACGCCTCCTCCAATGGCAGATGATGCTCCGCCCTCAGCAGAGCGCGCAGATCCCCCTTCTTGGTATATTCCTTCGGTCCGGGGAGATCTTCCTGCAAAAACAGAATTTGCCATAAAAATAAGCATCGGTGGCATCTCCGACACTCCAGTTTTTCTCTTTCCAACATCAGTGGCAACTTTCTTCCCAAGTTCTACCCTTCTCCTTTTTCTCGGCGGAGATTCGTCCCTGCTGGAGGGCTCATCCACAAGTTGATAGACTGGTCAGGAGGAGATATCTTCCCAAACAATCATGTCACGAGAGGAGTCTCTAACCTGTACGGGCTGAGCACGACCCCCTCTGACGGACTCAGCAAAGATAAATTGCATCCCCACTATTACGACAACCTGGCAAAATGCAGGGACTGGAGCTTTTTTCCTGGAAGCCCCATGACCCGTCATCATAGGGAGTCGTGTCAATAAATGGCGGCAAACAACTAAAGGTCAAAATAGAGAAATACTTACCAGATGGAACCTTCGGCCAAAGCATTTCATGAAGCGGGCCAATCTCGAGTCTCCACTGTGTGAGGTAATTATCGGGCTACCCAGTCCTCGATACCGGTAGTGGGGCGAGGTGTATGCTTTACAACTACATGGGAAAGTTACAAATAAGTACAAAGTTGGAAAAACAAAAGTAAACTACAAGTACCAACACCTACGATTATGATTCCACCGTTCTGGGAATCCAACAGGGTCCAACACTAGGTGCTCGGTTCTAACAAAGAAGCATTTATGCCAATATCTGCAGCTTGCCCAATCATCCATTTTGACTACCAATTCCCTGGTCCCACGGGCCTCAAATGTATCGTATTTCCCTTGTGAAAACAAGGGGAAAACAAATGTGGAAGGTTGTGGAGGACAACTTCGCAGCCCCGCCAACTCCGCGTACTTCATCAATACCAAAAATATGTTGTACGTGTATGGCGAAAGTTGCGCCGGGCAGACCTCATAAAACCGATAGAATTCCTCCGCTAACGCAAGAAGAAGGAAATAATGGCCGATCACAAATGAGTATATCTATCCTAGTCTGTGGACATCTATGAAATCCCTCCCGGCCGGAACCATCTCAATATTTGAGGCAATGTTATACGTAGATCGAATGTCATCAATGTGAGCCTGCTTAGTCTTAAAAATCAACAGAGCAGGAGAAGGAATAGGCTCTTTAAGGAAATCATTCCAAGACATGGGGTTTCTTGGTAATATCTCCTCCACAGTGGGAAGGTTGTCCCCTTCCTTTACTGCCACATCCTAACCACCAGGGGGAGGTGCTATGGAAAGCGGGGTTGCATCAGAAATCTCTTCGTGGGAATGATATGTTCTAGGCATTTTGATGGCAGAGGGTATATTGATAAAATAAAGAACGATAAATGGAAGAAGGTGAAGAGAAAAATACGAAAGTAGAGCAAAGAAAATAACACATACACTAGAAAGGAAATGATCGAAAATTCTTGAAAGAACAAACCTTCATCTATTTATAACGTATACATGGCGCTAGAATCAAATCGAAAGGCTGCCATTGGCACAAAAATAGAAGCGACAAGCCAATTGGTCTTTACCGCGGGAAGACTTGCAATGATGAAGCACGTGAGAGTGGCGTCATTCTTGATATATTATGCTATCCGGAATACCGTAGATTGCGCCGATCTTTCGTTATTTATCAAACCGTTATGATCTAATCGCCAAATTTCTCTGTGGTTATGGGCGACGTCCGCTTATAAAGGGCACACAGGGGCGCGACCTCAACAAGCGAAGGGACTAACTGTATAGGTCCAAATTTGGCAACCACGACCATTACCGAGTAGGATGAGGAATGAGGTTATCATGATGCACCGTCTGATAGACGTCGTGGTTGAAAGGTAACAACTGAGGGTGGTCGGTCGATGCATAACGTCCATGACAATGTAAATTTAGTAGGAGACAGTAAGAATATGCTTTTCGAATATTCTCTATATTGTACTTTTTAGGGTTTTTTGGGAGATTGTCCCTTATAAATAGGGAGGGTAAGTAAAGAAGAAGGGGTCGGGAGAAAAAAGACAAAAGAACACTTTGTAAAAGAATCATCTGAGATTCAATGTAAAAGCAGTCTTGTTCTTCAGAGAAGATCCTAATATTTCCTAATCATCTCAAACTTATTCCCCATTATACCGATTGAATCTGTGAATGTTCTATTGCGCATTTAAGTCTTCACACTTATTAGTGATTATTTGATTTGAACTTACTTGTTATATCATTCATCTTGCTTACTCCTTCTATCAATTGATCTAGATTTTATTGTGTTTGACTAAGATTGACCTAATCCTTATCATTAATTGTTTTAATCAAAAAGGTTTTGACATCTTTTGGTCAAACAATTTGGCTCCGTCTATGGGGACATCTTTAGTTTAGATTTCAGTTTCATCTAGATCATAGAAAACAACAGTCACCCCTTCCTAGCTTTGCACAAACTAACAATGGCAGGAAAAGGAGAGGTAAGGCTAAAAACATTAGCAGGTGTCACAACCAGCAACATGAACACTATCAACAAAGACAGTAGGGAAGATAATGAAGACGAGACACCAAACATCATACTCAGGGGATATGATTCACCTCCCCCGCACGAAAGCGTAACCGCTTTGCGCGAGAAGGAATCCTCCACATCTACAATAGGAGAGGCACTACCGGCAGTAAGAAGACTACTGGAAGAGTGGCTAACAAGTAATCTGAACAACATACTTGATAAACCCGCCCAAAGTGATAATAAAGACATTTCATATGTAGAAGTCACAACGATCACTGACGAACGAGATGTCCTCCGCACAGGTAACACCTCACATTGCTGTTGACGCAGGTAATGTTAGGCTCGCAACCGTTTTAAAGAAAATGGAGGAGATGGAAAATAAGAATAAGGCACTTCATGACCTGATGAAGGAGCACCAAGAAAGGGTTGATAAAATATCAAGCACCCCAAAATTTATACGATAAAGGGACGTTGGTCGCTTCATCGAGCAACCATACAATGAGGAAGCGCCCCCCTACGCCATTCTAAAGGCCTTCAAAATGCCACCATACCTGAAGATATATGATGGTACTACCGATCTAGAAGATCACATCATCCACTACGTCACAACTGCAAAAGGTAACGATCTTTCGAACGAACAGGTACCATCTGTGCTATTGAAAAAGTTCGGTGAAAACCTAACAGGGGGAGCCCTGAGCTGGCACTCACAACTACCGACTCGATCAATAGCAACGTTTGACGAAATGGCGGACAAGTTCGTCATCGCTCATGCATGAGCCAAAAATGCAGAAGCTAGAGTAAACGACATATTTGTCGTCCTTATTCAATTTCAAAATTCGTAATTGCACTCCTTATTTAATTTCGAAATTCATCCATTAAATCTTATTTAACTCCCCATGTTAAGATTCATATACTAATCAATTAAATTAAATTACTGACGGTTTATTTTATTGATTATTTTCTTTAGACTTTCATTTAACTTATTTCATTTGTGGGATATAAAATTCACCGGCTGGGTTTACACATAAAAACTTATAAGCTTTCATAAAGTTGTATCATCAATCTCTAAACCGAGACATGAATTCCATCAACTAACTATTACTTCGCTAATGTACATTATTATTATTATTATCCTATTTACCAGACATATTGACTCACGAAAGCATCTCGCCTTTTAATAAATCAAAACAATTGTAATATACACAGGTAATAATAATTATATCAAGATTAAGAGTACAAGTATATTTAATGGCTAGAGAATTTATTTTATTAAGTCAGTATAAAATACTTATCTCTAATTGGTCCGTTCATACATACAAAATGTACTAGCACATGAAGTTGGAATTAAACCATTTTCATAATTAAGATAAATTATATTTAATCTTGTGCTACAATCATCCATGATGGTTTGTCCAATTCAATTATTAGATTGTGAACTCAAACTTTATACTTTTAAGAACCAATGATTTAATCTTCCGTGTATCAGCTAAACTCTATACATTAAATCATATATTATATAAGCAAAGGTCACAAACTAATTTATAACTTATTTAAAACTTTATTAAAATTAAATAAATATTTATTCCATAATAAATACTATATCTAAACCAAACTTATAGTTAATAGTATATATTCCAACAAGCACAACTGTACAGGTGGGAAATAAAAAGAAGCAGTGATGTCCCTTTTCACTCTTTTGGGGTCGTTTGGTAGGATGCATTAGGTAAAGTAATGCATGCATTAGTTTTGTGTATTAATAATACCTTGTTTGGTAGACATTTTGAACATATGCATTAGTTATACATCCTATTTGGTATTATTCTATGCATAACTAATGCATAGAAAACTATAGTATTAGTAATGCAATGGGTTTTAATGCACGCATTAGCTTAGTTAAAGACAAAATTGCCCTTCAAAATTTATGCTTGATTAAAATATGCTAGTTATTATATTAGTGCAAGATTAAAGTAATCCAAATATTGAGAAATAAAATTATATCTCTAGTAAATAAATAAATACTTAGCATATATATTTTTTTATAAATAAATATTTAGTTCTATATTATAATATAGGTAGACAAATCAAATAATTTTTTTAAAACTTTTTCATATAAAAATATTTCTCAACATATATTTCTTTTAAAAAGTTAGAGTGATGGACTGGTTTTGAGGACATTTTTGTAAACAAGTAATTCTTTTAGAAATTGTGCAATGCTTTAATACATCAAACCAAACAATGAATAAGAAATATGTCAGCATAACTAATACTAGTATAACTAATGCAAGCATAACTAATACTACCATTACTAATACACGCTATTCAACATTATTTTTATGCACCATATCAAATGAACCTTTTTACTTATGTTTCTTG